>SSNS01000059.1:1701344-1906344 GCA_006937985.1 Aphyosemion australe | reverse complement strand
CGAGGTTAATAAATGCCAATCAGCCAGTTTCCATCTTGGAGTCTGTTTTACAGAAATATCAGCTGCACATGTCCGCTCAGAAGAGCCCATTTTCTCCACGTTACATCTGCTCAACTCCACTGATCTGTCGGGGGTCATAAAGTGGCTTGACTGGGGTCGCTTTACGCTGCAAAGACCCACACTGAAATAAAAGGGTTGGCCAAAAAAGTAGACTTTATATAATTTAATTACATGTACATTTTTTGTGTAATTTTATTATATAAAGTCAATGAAAGATGCACTTTTAAGATAACCTGTTTTTATGTTAATTTGACCTGTGTTTACCTATTTTAATAAACAGTAAATTTATAAATGTTAATTAAATCTTACATATAAATTTTAGTTCGTGATTACTAGGACCAAGAATCTTATTTTTTTATTTATTTCTGAGTGCATGCACAATGTCCTTATTTTTTCTTCTTCAGCCAAAAATGAAGCACAAATGACTGGGAATTTGCTGCCCCCTAGCAAATTCTTTTAAAAATTCCAAAAATGGGATTTATTAAGTAGGGTTACTAGAGATGCTTAGTTTAGGTTTACACTTAGTACATTTGATTTTAGTTAAACCATTTTGATAAACAACAGTTGTTATTTTATGATGGTGGGATGCGATTAAAAAATTTAATCTACCGTAATTAATTAGAGGCTTTGTAATTAATTCATCTTGATTAATCGCATTTTAATCGTTCAAGACAATTTGTGCCCAAGCAATTTTTTTTAATCAAAAATAATGTTAGTGAGGCACAGATGACTTACCCCCACTTTAATGAGTATTTTTCTGTAACCACAAGGTCTTTTTGATTACTTTGGTCTCATTATAAAGGTGTGGGATTTGTTGGGATGTGTAAATATTAGTATATGTGTTATTGATGAAGTGTAAATGGACATGGAACATTGTAAATTTGTACTGAACTGAACACTAGGTGGCAGCAGAGCACTGCTAATATATATAGAGGTGTAGTGTAGAGTTCAGGGGAAGTTCTGCTGAGGGTTGCAAGATAAATGCTGCATGTGTGCTTGTCCCTCCTGCTGTAATAAAGTTCATATGGATAAAGTTACTGCCTGCCTGCTTTCTACCAACTAGAAAACATAACGGTAAAAAATTTCTTTTCTTTTCTTCATGAAGAGCGATTGTCATAATTCATTTAATTGTGGTTTTAGTTTTGTTTGGAGCACGTAAAAAAAGTTGATATGATTCTGCAGGTTCTGCAGTCTTGTTAGAGGTGCAGCTTGATGATATTCATTGATATATAGGGCATAATATGTGTTGCTAAACTTTTCCGGCCCCCAATTGAGGAACTCAGAATCAAAGGTGTAAATTTTTAATGCGTTATTTTTTTCTAATTAATTAATCGTAATTAAACTCCTACCTCTAGATTTTGTACATTTTGTTTAACTCTTGTACAAACATTTTAGCTGGTGCTTACTAGGGCCATGAATCTTTTTTTTGAGTGAATGAGGCGAGAAAAAAGGCAAAAACTTTAAAGAAAAAGAGGAAAAAAATTTGGTTATTTTTTTTATTTAAAGATAAAATCTTATTTTTTGTTCTATTTTATAAGAGAGTTAAATCTCCTATTATGTACGAGCATAAAGAACATTCACACATATGCATGAACCTAACTTCCACTTTTACATTTGAGGCTAATTAAAGCCGTTGCAGACAAAAATATACAGTCAAGTGTGTCCTCGTCATGTTGCAATCACACAAACCTCTCGCCTGAGTCTGGGCTGAAACCAGATCGGAGCGCTCGGCCTTGTTGTGTCAACAGCAGACACTTTCTTTCAAAAAAATACAGTTACGATTAATGACAGACGGACTGCAGACGTGCACACGTAAGATCCATAACTGTTTAACAGTGAAAAATGCTTTTAGTTAGATTAACTGTCAGCATTTGGGGAAAGTCAAGGAAGAACATTCATCATCCTGAGCATTTTTGGTTTAAATCATATGATCAGCAGATGTGTTTGGCTCCGAGTGCCTGCTGCTGTCAGTGAGCCTCTGTTTGTTCAGGATCAACCCTGGAAACACACACATATCTATAGAAGGCACTCTCTCAAGAACAGGAGCTTCCACACACACTTCCTGCTACTGAGCAAATCTGAAAACTGGGGTTGGAGATCCTGGTTCTACAAGGAAAAAGTGGCAAACTCACAGCTCTGAAACAGCCTTCACTCAACCAGAATCCTGTTTAGTAAAACTGGAGGAAAAATGTAAATATTTGACTTGGTTTTCTGATGATGGAGGTCGATAATCATCAGCATCCATCCAAAATCAGCCTGGAATTTTCTCTAATGGAGCCTCCGTGTTTATCTGACAACTATCGTTATTTATCCAATTTTTCTTTCCTTTGCAGCTGTAATTGTTGTTGGAACGGGGAGTAAACTTTGGGAGGTGCCTACAGGTCCTTTCACATCCTCGTCCAACTGGAGCGAGAGCCTGCGGTGGGAGGACTGTCAGTACCATCACCTGGAGGACAAAGTGAGAATCACAGCTGAGATCCCCCCCAGACTGGACGGCACATGGGTATCAACAAGGTACAGATGACACAGTCCTGTTGGGAAAACGATGTCCTTTTTCTGATAAAGATTTAATTGTTTTGAAATGTGAAAAATCTCCAAAATAAGCTGTGAGATTCCTAATAAATCTCCCCTTTGGTCTTCAGATGTGAGGTTCGGCCCGGTCCAGAGTTCCTCACCCGCTCTTACACCTTCCACCCCAACCGTCACTTCCAGGCTCTGCAGCACTTCTACGCCGACAGCGGCTGTGAACACCCAACCTACTCCCTGAAGATCAAGGGCAAGATCCGCTTAAGCCAGGCTTCCTGGATCACCCGGGGGGGCACCGAGGCTGAGCACCACCTCAGTAAGGTGGGGATTGTGGTCCACAGTGCAGCAGCCAAGCAGAAGCTGGCCTCCAGGCTGCCGTCAGCCTGCGTGGGTCTGAGTCTGGGCCGCGTCATGCCTGGGAAGTCGTATGAGCTCTTCAACACCCGCTCAGGGCGGGCGTGCCTCGAAGGGATGGGCTTCTCCATGATGGAGATGAGTCTGGTACGGGTGGAGACGCAGCATCACAGCCACGGAGGGAAGGTCCAGGAGCTGTTCCTGGGGGACGTCCACACCGACTGGACCCTGAGAACTCAGCACAGACCCATAGGGTACCAGCAGCCTTTGCAGAATGCCATGGTGAGTTAATCTAATGGGGGGGGGGGGTGTTTTAAAGTAACAGTGAGCAGTTTCCTGCTTTTCTGCCCTACTGGTTGAAAGTGGAATTACAACTGTCGTAAACAACCCTGCTGCAGCCTGCTGTAGCTAGCGCTAACAACGAGCTAACACTAATACTAAAATAAACGACGTAAAAAGATCCACACTGTTGGACAAAAAATATTATTACTTACTAATCTAGTAGCAACAAAGCCAGGTCACCATCAGTCCGTGATTTTGTAGCCTCCTTTAGCTTCCTCAAACTAGTGTAGGCCGCACCGATGTTCACAATTTGGTTTTGCCTCCAAAGACATTACTCTCTTACTTTTACTCCCAGGATCTGCCATGATGCTAACAGAAAAAGCAAACTTCTTTTTCTTCTTGTGCTTTTTATGACGATCAGCAAACTGAAAATGCTAACCGCTAGCATTACAGCTAACAGCTGTAATGCAGCTATAAGTGCACCCCTAGGACACCTACCCACTCCACCAAAGTATTAAGTGTGGTTTTTGGTGAGCAGAGGGCACCAGAGTGGTGTCAAATATGAAACTGGTCAAGTTTCTAACTCAACAATCACTGAGATCAATGTTAAAGCTCTACAGTAGATTAAAGTTTTAAAAAAATATTTATTGTTACTTTAACATCATCATATTATCACAAGGTTAATACATTTAAATTATTGTTTGTTTGATTTTCATTAATTTTCATATTTTTAGAGAGGACAGCGACACGCTGCAATCAATCAAAAACTGCTTTAAAATGATCGTTACAGAAGTTCAGGACAGGTGCATTTCCATTAGAGACGTCTCACAGATGTCCCTTTGATTTTGCAGCACCACATCCACCCCTGCCCTGCGTGCACCCTGGTGTACCGCTCCTCGGACCAGCGCCCCCCTGTGTTGCCCCGTGGTCCTGCAGTTCCTCTGTCTCTGGCCGGTCACTGGGTCAGCCAGCACTGTGAAACCCGTCCCAACGTCCTCTTCCTCACCCGAGACTTCACCTTTGACCCCAGCCAGCATGCCTGGGAAGGCGTCTACCGACACTACTCCGACTCGGCCTGCTCGCAGCCCACGTTCACCCTGAGAGCCTTGGGCCACTACGCTCAGGGTAACCCCTCCTCCAAACTCCCAGGAGCTTCTGAGTTTGTCTTCAAGGTGACCCAGGTGAGGGTCACGGCTATGGACGAGCCCACTGTCAGGCTGCTGAACGGGACAAGGCGAGGAAAGTGTGGACCGGCGGGAGGATGGGAGGTCGGGGTGGAACGGGATTTGACCCCCACGGACGGGTGCACCATGCTGGGCATCAAGCTGCCTCACAAGGAATACGAGCTCTTCAAGGTGGAGCTCGATCACAGGAAACACCTCCTGCTGTTCACCGGAGAGAGGCCGACCGACGGGTCCAGTCCTGACCGACCGCAGCGGAGGCCCACCTCCTTTCAGGCTCCCATGGTGCTCTGCAGCGGGGGTGAAACACAACCTGTCTCCTCAACTTTTAACAGCAAACAAGTTCAGTTAGCCAGTGGGGCAGAGAGGGTGGTGCAGGTGGCGTTACTGGTGTTTGTATCTGTGCAGCTGGCTTGGTGTTCACTAATTTAACCTGTCTGTAGCTCAAACTGGTGATGGATGCTCTTTACTGGGTTAGGGCTGTTTTACTCACCCTCAAATGTAACAGGAAACATTTTCTGCCAAAATAAATAACGTGGATCAGTCGTTTTTACATGAAAACATGAGCTGTGGACTTTCATCCTGAAGCAGCAGAACAAGTGCACTTTGTACATATTTTTTTTTATTTTACAACCCCTAAAAACAAGAAGCCGGACTATAAGATCATGCAAACGGCCGCCATCATCACTGGTTTAATGCCACTGTGGAGTTACGTGTTGTATCTTAACTTTTTTATCGACAGTCAAATTTAACAAATCAAATGCATATTTATTTTTAACCATTTTTTATTGTACGTTTGCATAAAAGGAGGATGTTTGTTGTTAAATATTCAGTTACTTTTGTCATTTACTGTTTTCTATATAAATTAAAAATTAATTTTCATAACTTCCTGGTTTTGATTGCTTGTTTTAATTTCTTAGTAAACATCTGAAGGTAAGAGGATGTTAAAGGAACACTTTGCAGTTTTGGCTTGTTTTTAGCACCCCCTAGTGTTCGTGAGCAAAACCGAAAGTGAAACTTATCTTCTCGCTGTGCGTTCATGTTTTTAACACCTTAATCTAACTGCTGAAACGTCTCCTCAGCCTTCATTAGTGTCTACAGGAGCGGTTCATCACTAAATCAAATAAATCAGCTGTGTTCACGATCTGAAACATGCAGGAAACATGCTGGAAGCAGACTGCAGCACCAGGCAGGTCAGCTCCACTTTACTAAGTCCAACAGGGACTGGAACGCCACTCTGAAGTTGCAAGTGTGGTATTCTGGCCACAGAGGGCAGTGGGGGTCTGAGTGACATTTCATTAACCCTGTAAAGGGTCATTTTAACACATACTGGCTCAAGAAAATTATTTAAACATATGAAAAAGTTGCATAGTCTGGCTTTAAATTTCAGTAAGTCAACTCAGACTGAGAGGTGGATAATTTTAACAATTTTCAGAATCAGCTCAGCTGTTATTTATTTAGCTAATTTCAAAATAAAAGCATTTTGCACCATCACTTTAGACTTATTTTCTCCTGCACACTGCGTTGTTTATTTCCACCACCCCCAAAAGAAGCACTATGATATGAGTCAGACCAAAAGTTTACTTTAAACGTGTCTCAGTGCTGCTGTTTTATTTCAAGAAGGAAACAGAAAATTGGAGCTAGATCATCCTCAGGTCTGATCGGAAGCCCAGAAACCAAGAGTGTTTCTGTGTTTAATAAATAGCCGTCATATGGCTTGCACATTACGCCACGGACATTCCTGCTGCAACTACTGAAAACACGCAGAGGAATATCAGACAGCCGTCAGCCAAGAAAAGAGTCAGTCTGAGAATAAATGAGGCGAGAGGAGCAGCAGAGGAATACACAGTTTATAACTCCAGATACTGATTGTTATGACTGAAGCTAGCAAGGGCCCGTGTGTCGGCTCCAGTTTACAACCTGCAGCTATTAAACAGCTTAAGGCTAAAAAGGTTGTTTGGGTTTATATGCAGGTATGATTATAAAGATAAAATAGCTTCTGTTAAGTGTTAAATGTTCCATTTGGTCATTTCTGAATGAGAATCTCACAACAATTGATCAGATAAATGAGATAAAACTAGATAAATTGCATTTCTTGCAGAAATGCGTTTGAATGCTTTATTGCTGAATACAATAGCTGAAACTGCTGAATTAAAGCTAAAACTAAGCTTAATTGTCAAAATGTGCTGAATGTAAAGTTTTAGGAGCAAAAATTGCTAAAAAGTTTTAAAAAGCCCAAAAAGTAAGTAGAGAATAGAGAAAAAAATCCTAAACAGCAGAAAACTGAAATCTCTAAACATAGTTTAAAAAACTGAGCAGCTAAAATGTTTAAACAGCTCATATTTGAGTACATGTAGTTAAAGTTTCACAAATAGTTGAATTGTGAAGTTAGCAGGATATGCTGAATTTTGAAACTGATAGCTGAGTATACTCAGCTATAGCTGAACTGAAATAAGCCGTTTTCTGCTGCGAAAATTTAGCGTAATTGTAAAAATGAGCTGAAAAGATTTAAAGATGTAGGAGCAAAAAATCACTAACAAGTGTAATAAAGCCAAATAAGTAAGTGAAGAAAAGAGAAAAGAAATCTAAACAGCAGAAAACTGAAAGAGAAAGGGGTAGGGAGGAAGGAAGGGAGGGAGAGAGAAAGAGTGAGGGACAGGGAGAGAGAGGGAGAGCAGAAGAGAGGGAGACACAAAAAGAGAGAGAGAGGGAGGCATAGTGAGGGACAGATAGAAAGAGAGAGAGGGAGGGAGGGAGGAAGACAGACAGAGAGAGAGAAAGAGGGAGAGAGAGAGAGAAAGAGAGAGAGAAACAGAGAGAGAGAGAAACAGAGAGAGAGCGAGAGAGAAACAGAGAGAGAGCGAGAGAGAAACAGAGAGAGAGCGAGAGAGAAACAGAGAGAGAAACAGAGAGAGAGAAAGGAGAGAGAGAGAGAGCGAGAGAGAGAGAGAGAGAGAGAGAGAGAGAGAGAGAGAGAGAGAGAGAGAGAGAGAGAGAGAGAGAGAGAGAGAGAGAGAGAGAAACAGAGAGAGAGAAAGAGAGAGAGAGAGTATTGGTTCTGGGGTTCTGACCCTGGTTCTGGTATCAAACCAGATGCTGGTTCTGATCCTGGTTCTGGTCTTAAATCAGATGCTGGTTCTGATACTGGTTTGCTGAAACAAGCAGACAGGCTCCAGTAGGATTGTACTTAAAATAGCTTTTCCGTACATCAGCTCTCAGACAGTAAAATAGCGGGAAAGTCTGAACCAATCAGAAAGCTCCATTATCACACCACTGCTCTGCTGCTGTTAGACACAGCAGGCAGGCCCCTTAATGAGGAAGGCTTTGGATCTGTGCTTCAGATGTCCGATCAGAGGTCTCCAACGTCTCATCACCATTCGAAAAGTATAGCACCGATTTGAAAAATTCCAAAAGCGTCAGCATCAGAAGGTTTTGGTGGTGCTATATTGAATTTTTTGTGTGCCTACATAGAATATTTGTAGGAGAAATGATGAGATCATTTATACTGTCTGGAGCACAAAATGCCTGTTTTTTATGGGAGGAAAATGTGGCTGAATCCTCTTTCAGATGCTTGTAACTCAAGAACCGTGACAGATACAGCTAAAACAAAGACATCCTATCGAAGCTGACAACAAAACCTTCTGTTTTTGAAAACAATCACGCATGAACTCTAAAAGATGTGGTCGTAGCAGATTTTTCTTTAGAGAAAGTCATCGGATCCTGCAGCTGATCTGCAGCTTCAGCAGTCACATTGGAGGCCTGGAACCTCTCATCACCATTCAAAAAGTATTGCACCGATTAGAAAAATTCCAAAAGCGTCAGCAGCAGAAGGCGTCGATGGTGCTCTGTGTGAATTTTTGTGTGGCTACGTCAAATTGTAGGAGATATGACGAGTACAGTTTAGCTCTCGGAGAGCGATCGAAGCACCTGAGCTGAGAAAAAATTGAATGGCTGCCAATGGGAGAAAATCTGGCTGACTCCTCCTTCTGAGCCTCGTAGCGCAAAAACCGTGGCAGCTACAGCAAAATCGAGACCATCCCATTGAAGCAGACAAAAAAACCTACTGTTTTTGAGAAAATTACGCGTCTACCCCAAAAGATGTGGTCGTAGCAGAATTTCCCCTTCTGGATTTCGATCTGAAGCTGTCAGTCACAGTGGGAAAGGCATGACCATATTTGGGACAGCACAACTCAGCTGCTGGAAGGAGAAATATTTTAAAACCTTTCCAAACTAGTTAACGCTACGACCACAATTTTTGGAATATGTCCATAAATTATAGCTCAAAACGGAGGAAAATCCGTCAGCTTTCATCCAGCGCAAGTCTCATTTCCCTCGGTTCTACGGTTCTCTCAGGACACGGTCTGAAGTCGAGCAAAGTCTGTTTTTGGCCCTATTCTTTTGAATGGGCGGAGGAGGAGACGTTCCTGAACTTTCCAAAATCGTAACTCAAGTTTAACCTGTGATTATAGAAAAACTGTAAAAGATATCAAGAAGCAGAGTCATACGAGAATAGTTGAACTTGTTCTGGGTTTGTTAAAAGTTGAATGAAGTCTGTAGGTTGAAGTTAACCCTGGCAAGTAAGAGGTCAAAAAGATGAACGATTTTGTGCAAAATTGAGCGATTTTAAGCATTTTCCATTCATTTCAATGGGTTGAAAAATCGCAGAAAAAGCTGAATAAATCGGAAACGGTTGAAGATATCAATACCAAGAGATATAGCCGGAAAGAGCTGAACGAGCTGAACGGTTTGATACCAAACTTGCTGAAATAGCTGAAAAACTGTAGTAGGAGATACAGTTCAAAAAACGTACGGAATCTGAAAAATGGAGGAGGAGAAACTCAATACTTTGAATGCTTTACCAAGCATTCAAACTAACTAGATCAAACAATAGTGAATTATATTTTTGACTGAAAATGTCTAAATCACAACAAATAGTTTGCTCTAATGTCAACTTTAAATAAAAGCATGGCATAGAAGCCCATTCACATCTACTACTATGGGACGGGTAGGGGCTAATATAGATCTTAACCCATTAAAACTCCAACCGTTGAGTTTTAGGGCAGTGAGACATTTTCTTTTCTTACATTTTCATAATTCCAAACATATTTTAATTTTTTTTCACTTTATTTTCACCTTTTAAACTTTATTTTTTTACCTTTATTTTACTTTCTAATATTCTGTTTCTTTAATTTTTAAACTTGAAAAATGTTTTTTTTTTTTACATTTTTTGCTTTATAAAAATTATTACTTTAACTTTTTTAAGTCTTTTAAATTCTAAACCTTTTTCTTTTTATAGATTTTAATTATTTTACTTTTTTACTATCTATTCTTTTATTTGACATCTTGTCCAGTTTAGGATGCAAATCAAGAGTACACAAGTGCTCACTGCAAAAAATTATTTCTAAGAAAGTTAAAAATCCTAATTTTAAAACATTTTATCTTATTTTTAGTCTAAAAAGAAAACAAATTCTTCTCTAGAAAAAGAGCATTACATAAAATAAGGTAAATATTCTTAAATATGATCCAAATTTCTTATTTTGAGTTAAAAAGCCGGGTTTGTCTGCGGTTTCCATGGTGGCCCCACAGTGGTTTGCTGGTTTTTATGTCAAACTCTCTTAAAACCCATGTTTGGGCTCATTAAATTCTATGTGGGCAAAAATCTTTCTGGGCAAACCCCAATGGGGCCACCGTGGAAACCGTGGACAAACCCTGTTGGGAGCCATATGGCTTGCCCATATAGATCCCATATGGGGCCCACCTATGTGTGCTGGCTGGGACTGGTCATCCAGAAGCATCTTTCTCCTGCAGATAAGAGGTTATTGTGTTCTAATTTCCCCATTTGTGACATCACAAAATGGGACTTTTTTAAACAGCTTGTTCTAGGCACATAATTCCTAAAACCAAACACTGAAATTAAAAAGGATGGATGGATTTTTTTTTTCACACTTGGAGTCTTTATAGAGGCAGTAGAGACCTACATGGCAGCACAAAAGGATGCAAACAGTGAGTTTAGCACATGTCCCCTTTGAAGACATCATTATCTTTTTGCTCAATAAAACCAGGAGAAATGATTGAGACTATTTTAAAAGGTTAAAATAATAATTTTATCACTGAATAAGTGCAAAAGCAGCAAATGAAAAAACAATGGGACTTCTATAGTTTCTATATAGGACTTTTTTTGCATAGTGCATGCAGTCAGTGAAGAAGTGACAACTGTTAGGATTTTAGGGTGGAGTGACTTCTAAAAAAGCCAAAGAAAGATGTCATTTTAAATGGAAATTGTTAAATATGGGGGAAGAGGGTTTGATGGCACTTTAGGAGAGGTGGAGAATTCTAGCTGACAAACTCTGAGAAAAAAAAAACTTTATATAAGCAAACCGGTGAAGAGCATCTATGTCTGGTAAATTTAAGCTCTCTCTGTTACCAAAATGTTTGTTTTAATGTTCAAGACTCAGTATTTTTTTACTTTGAAGGACTAGTCTACAAACGGTTCTGCTTTGAAGCCAACGGTTTCCTCACAGTTAGAAGTCAAAACCATTGATATGACAAGATCCACGAACCCAAAGGTCAGCTAAAATATCACACTCAGTGGAAATTCTGCAGGTTTTTTCTTCTTTTTGTATAATTTTAAAACCTAAAATACTGGAAAGCAGAAAGAGAGAAAGAAGTCTTCTCTAGAGGACACATACTGTTCCTATTAACTCCTGTGAAAATGGTGATGGCAGCTGCCGGCCCCATGAGGTCATCCTTCAGGCTCGGATGGAGAGTAGAACGCCGTACCCCCCCATCGACCCCAAACCAACCCGGAGAGGAGCGGAGACTGATTGGAAGAAAAACAGAGAGTGGGTGAGCACCGTTTATCTGTGCAACAATGTGCAGACTTTGTAATTAAACCAGCCGTGAAGCTGGATAAATCCTTTCTTCCTTTCAGCGTAAAACACGTGGATCTATCTGGCTGCGAGCTCCATTAAGAGTCTGTTTGTGGTTTCGGCACTAAAAGGCAGAGAGGAGCAGAACGCCGGCCTGTTAGTAATCAGACCCTGTGGTTTATTAAATGCATTTAATAAAATATCAAACACAGATGAAACTCAGTCAGATTTAATATAAATTGCTGTAATGTGTGTTTGGACCAGAGTGGGGTTGTTACTGCTGATTATAGCCAGTTGTCTTTTAGCATAAAAGGCTAACCTTCAAAGAGCTCTTATAGTTACTCATCTTTTTGCTTGATTTGTCCAAAAGTATTCATTACAAGCATCAAATCTGTTGTTTTTTTTATTATTAAGACTTTCTCCATCTGTCACAAACCTTGGTGTCAAACTTGACCAACATTTATCATTTGAAAACCATGTTCGTCACCTTTCTAAAGTCTCCTTTTTCCACCTCAAAAATATAGCAAAGCTTCGACCCTTTCTCTCCCAACCTGATGCTGAAAGGCTGATCCATGCCTTTGTTTCATCCAGGCTGGATTACTGTAATGGCCTCCTTGTCGGGATCTCTGGTGAATGCCTGCAGAAGCTTCAGCATATCCAGAACTGTGCTGCCAGGATCCTGACAAGGGGTCACAAGTATGACCATATCACACCAGTCTCTCCACTGGTTACCAATCCCTTACAGAATTCAGTATAAACTCTGCCTCCTTACTCATCAGTGTATCCATGGAAATGCTCCGGTCTATCTTAAAGAGCTCCTTACTCCACGCATCACTTCAAGAAATTTTCCGCTCCAGCAATTCTCAATACCTTCAACAGCCCAGGACCAAACTTCACACCATGGGAGATCGGGCCTTTCAAGCTGCAGCTCCACGTTTGTGGAACGTGCTCCCAGAACCTCTGAGAGCTCCACAGAGTGTGGAGTGTTTTAAAAAACAGCTAAAAACATTTTTATTCAAACAGGCCTTTTATATTATTTCATGTTGTCGATGTTTAACTTGTTTTAAATGTTTTTAACTTGTTTAGTATTGTATGTATTAATGTTTGCTTGGGTTTTTAGATGACTTCAATTATGTTGTAGCACTTTGAGATTTCAGTGAAATGTAAAGTGCATTACAAATAAAATGTATTATTATTATTATTACTTGCTGCAGTCGTATTTCTAGAAAAAGCAAAATAGTCTATTGTTTTCAAAACACTGACAAACCAGGCAGTCAACATGAATTCAGGGCCGGCCCAAGCCTTTGTGGGGCCCTAAACAGGTTTTCCATTGGGGCTCCCCCATACCACCCTATATAATTTTCAGGCTACAATATGTGTGTAATATACCCACTATCATTAGCATATTTTGTAATTAGCTTACATCATACTAGTGTTATTATGGCTATTGGTTTTAAACTTATAGCAAACCAACAGAAATTCCCCTTTAAATGTTTTATTTTGAAAGGGTGCATGCTATTTAAGTGTGGTATATTAATTCAGCTATTTGAAAGTAACATCAACAAACAAACACTGAATTTACAGTAAACAAGTTAAGTTTACTCTTGTTTGTTCTTAAAATTTGGAATAGATGTGTAAAACGTGAAAATTTTGTTCAATCACTACAAAATAAAACTAAACGACACTATAGAAAATAATATACAAATAATTTTTCCATTTCTAATATAGTTTGTATTATTTAAAGTTATTAAAACTATTTTGTTTATCACATCATCTATGGTGCCCTTGGGGGCCCCCTGGTGGTGTGGGGGGCCCAGGGAGGGAATCATTACTCATACTATATGCGTTGGAGCAGCTCTGTATGGACAGGAGAGGTTCGGTGAACTGCAACAACGATTCAAGCTTTAGTCTTTTTTACGTCCTTCGGGAGTCAGAGTCTCTCTGGTTTGCATATGGAGAAACAAATTTGCAGGATAATGCACTAATTTTAAGGTGGAATGGGCTCTAATGACAGTTTTATGTACGTTGAAACTACAAAAGAAAACTTGCAACATTCTTGTAACATATGTGACCAAGTATCTTGTCGTGACATCTCTCTTTTTTTCCACCTCAATCACATCCTAGTTTAGGGGTTTCAATGCCAACCCATCCGAAAAGTGTTTTAATATTTTGACTCAAAAAAGCAAATTTAGATCATTAATAATGGTTTTGTCAATAGCTCAGTGACTATTATGACTTGCACTTTTTTCAAATTTGTTTAAAATTCCAGCTATGTCTTAGAGAGCCAGCATTTTTTGGCGTTTTGCGTTCTCTGTAATGCACTCCGGGCTGCACTGATCCATTTCAAACATTAAAAAATTGCACAGTTTCAGAGCAATTAAATACCAGCTTGCTGGCCTGAATGGTTGCAAATTATATTATATTATCTTCTGGCTTTGCCGGTAGCCTTCCAGTATTTTCCATTTTCCACCGAGGCAGTCGTCAAACGATAGCAAGAAGATTAATTCCACTTTGGGATCTGTCTGCTGAGGGCACAGCTGCAGCCAGCAGCCAGTTAGCTCAGTTTAACATAAATGCTGGAAACTGGGGAATCGTCCAGCCCAGTTTGGTCCAAAGGTAACAACATCTGCTCATCGGCTGAGCACAAGCTCACTATCATACTGTTACATCAGCTAAACGACGTCAGGTGAGCTGCTTTCTTCAGGTTGTGTCGATTAGTCCAACTTATTCTATTTTTTATATAAATATGTACTGTGAGAGAAACTCTCGTAACACTATTAACATTACTTAGTGCATTATTAAGCATTAATAAACTATTAAATAAAGTATTAACTGCTTAAACATATTAGGTAATGCAAGGAGACACTCCCCCTCCCAGCCCTTTGTCCCAACCCTAAGGACACTTAATAGTTAACAATGACGTTAATAAAGGGACCCTTTATTAATGCTTAATAATGCACTAAGTAACATTAATAAAGGGACCCTTATTGTAAAGTGTTACCAAAACTCTTTTTATCCTTCCATCCATCCATCCATTTTCCTCCACTTATCCGGGGTCGGGTTGCGGGGGCAGCAGCCTAAGCAGAGAGGCCTGGACTTCCCTCTCCCCAGCCACTTGGGCCAGCTCCTCCAGGGGAATCCCAAGGCGTTCCCTGGCCAGCTGAGAGAAATAGTTCCTCCAGCGTGTCCTGGGTCTTCTTTTAGGTCTCCTCTCAGTTGGACATGCCTGAATAACCTCACCAGGGAGGCGTCCAGGAGGCATCCTGACTAGATGCCTGACCACCTCAACTGGCTCCTCTCGATGTGGAGGAGCAGCAGATCTACTACGAGCCCCTCCCGGATGACCGAACTTCTTCCCCTATCTCTATGGGAGAGCCCAGCCACCATGGAAACTCTTTTTAATGAATGTAAAATCTTTCTTTTGATTTGAAAATGCACTTTTTTAAATTAAAAAACAGAAACAAAACAAGCTCTGAGATTTTCTTTTTAGCTAAAGCAAGTTTCCAAACCTCAAATAGTGAAATGGTTCAGTCTGACAAACGTTCTTGTAAAAAAAATGACTCACTGCTGCTTTTGGATGGAGATTTGTTATAAAATAAAACAGCAGAAGTATCTTTTTTTTGGTCTCATCTCCTGCATTCCCATAAAACCTCTGCATGTGCCGTTAACACACGCAGACACGACTCAGATGACTTCACTGTGGTAGTATGAGTAACATCTCCCGCTCATTCACATTACAGCCTCAGTTAAGAAACTCCCACTATTTCCATAAGAATATGAGCTGCAGCTGCATCATATAATATAATATATATATATTAACCACAACTTGGTTGGCTTGATTCAAACGATTGAGTTTCTACTGAGAAATGTGTCTTTGCACAACAAAGTTGTGTGTTATTACCCGCAGAGCTGCAGAGCGACTGCACTTTTGATGTGGAGCCAAACAGAAAACGCGCTCCTTTCTGTCATGACCTCATGCTCATATACTAAACCGACCTACTGCAGACCCAGCGTCACATTCCAGGCCCTAGTTTTCATTTCTGCTTTTAGAGAAAAGAACTCTTCATCTATCACACAAACGAGGTGGAAGAACTTGTGGTCCATTATATCTAAAACTCTTATATCAGACAAAATCTTATATCAAAGATAAAGGAGCTTCTGCAAATGTATTTGTTACTT
Organism: Aphyosemion australe; assembly: GCA_006937985.1. NCBI lineage: Eukaryota > Metazoa > Chordata > Actinopteri > Cyprinodontiformes > Nothobranchiidae > Aphyosemion > Aphyosemion australe. The sequence goes on along the minus strand of SSNS01000059.1, from coordinate 1,890,893 downwards.
TTTACAACAGATAATTTATCTATTATTTGCTCTATAAAGCATCAAATTAAACACTGTAGCATGCTGGTGGTAAATAAGTTGTAGATTATTCTGAATTCTTTTATATTCTTGCATAAAAATGATTTGATGTTTGCACAAAAAACAAAATTAAATTAAAACTCACCAAGAAACCAGTTAGATGACTCTTTGAATGTTTCAGTTCTGCAGGATTTTGACAGTTCAGTAATGCAAACTGCTTTTTGCATCATTGAACATAACTAGTTTCTTCTTTTCTCAAAGATTTTGGTGCACAACTTGTCTTGCACATGAACCATAAGGTACAAAAATAAGAGTATTAAATCAGGAGCAGAGTGCAGACTGTTGGGTCAAAATACTTCTGTTCTAAAAGTTGAATCCCACTTTAAAGTGTTTTCCCTGCAAAGGTTTGTAGATTCATCAAGGTTGCATTGATACCGTACAGAAGCCAGAATGAGACAAACATCGTCAATATTCTATTTCATGGGGTCGTTTTTATCAAAATAAATCATGGAAATTGTCAAATATTAAACAGTCCAACAGTCTTGAGCTCTTTTTTTAAATAGGTTTCTTTCAAAGACCTAAGCATTTATTAAAACACGTTTTACATAGGTCTTATTCAACATTTCTTTATGCTTTTTAGGCTTTTGATGGTCTTTCTCAATTTTTTATATACATACATTTGTTTAATAAGCCACTTAACCTTAATCTATTAATTATTAATGCATTAGCATGCTCCTAAACTCGATGGTTTAACCAGTTTTAGTTTTGAAACATAACAGAAACCTGTCAAAGGAGCAGGTTATAAAGGAGACATGAATTTTTTCTTAAATTATAACAGTTCTATGGTCGATACAAAACATATTTATGAAGTTCTTTGCACTAAATCCCTCTCACAAAAGGTGATCTCAGCAGTTTTATTCTTGACAGTTTCAGTACCTTCCAGATTGAGGCATTTCAGGGCTCTGTCACTTTAAGAAAACAAGCTGGAGCTGGCCACGCCCACCTATATCCCCCACTCATGCTGCTATAAGCTGAGATGCTTCAATATCTGGGAGGGGCTCTGTGTAGAGCCGATGATTCTCCAGCAGCAGCTCTCTCTTGCATGTGAGAAGTGGTTCTATTTTACTTTCCCCATTTGTGACATCACAAACAGGGACTTCTTTTGCACAGCTTGTTTTTAGGAACAGTTTCTAAAACCAAACTGACAGAAAACTGATTTTTTTTTTCAAATCTGGAGTATTTATAGAGGCAGAAGAGACCCACATAGCAGCACAAAAGGATGCAAAAGGGGACTTAATGTGTCCTTTTTAAGCATATGCTGCAGATACTGTCATGCAGGTAGATGGACCAGGTAGATGTCGATAAATAAAGCAGCCACAGTCTGAGAAAATCTTTGAAATATTTCTATAAAGCCTGAAAAAATATTCAGTAGGACCACTTCAAAAGATTGCAAACAAGTTTGGTTCATTAAACAAAATATGAGTAAATCAGAACTCGTTTCATGTTTTTTTTCTGCAGAGCATTAAACGAAGCAAAGATGTAATTTCATTTTTATTTAAATTTAGTTTTTTATGCAGACTTTTAATGACCAGAGGGAAAGCAAGCATGTTAGATAATTGTTCAATTAATTGTTTTTGCACAACCTGCAAAAAAGAAACGGGTCAAAGAAATGTGCCAGAGCATCATTCAAGCACATAATTCCAGCAGCACTTTTGACACAATAATTGAACATTTTATGGAGGATTGTTAAATTTGTTCCAGACGTTAAACTAAACGATTTACTCTACATGCAGTTTAAATGTAAGTCTGCAGCCCTCAGCTAGAGCTGAAGGACCTACCTCCTTCCAAAGGAAACAAAACCCTCCCTCCATTTGTTTGTTTAAACTGTACAAGAAATAAAATGTTTAAATAACAGGTTTTATGAGGGTCAGGTGTCCCATTCCTTGGTCAAATCTCACTTAAACTCTGCTTGTCACCTCTTGATTTCACTGTTGTGACTTAACTTTTCCTTCATGTGAGGCGCAAACCTCCAAGAATAATTTGAAATTCACAATTTTTCATAATATTATTCTACGTTTTAACCAGGAAATAGATTATTTCCCATTTGAAAGTAAAAACATAAATTAATCTTGCTTGCTTTCCACCACTGAGCTGTCGTCTGTGTTTTGCTGAAGCCAAGTCAAACAGCGGTGGAGCTACCGGGCCCAGGTGTTCCACCGGTTCTGGTGCTGCCTCCATCTATCAGGTGCAGACAGAAACACTGTCTGGTTGTTACTGATACAATAACACTGGATCAACCACAAGGATTCAATTTGATTTTAAACCACGGCTGTATAAGTGAAAATCTGAGAGGTAATTAATTTTCTTGCTGCCATATATTTTATTTGCTTTTATTCCACAGCCAAATAAAGCAAACTGGTAAAAAACCAACAAGAGTTTGAATTTTACTGGCTGCAAATCTGCTGCAGAACATTCAAATAGGACTCAATTTTCATTAAAGGTGGGCAGTTCTGTTTTAAATATGCAATAAACATTTGATTCTGATTATTACGTTGTAAATACAGACGATGATGAGTGTTTGACGTTTTATACAGAAAATTTAAACAAAAAAAGAAAAATTGGTAACACTTTACAATAAGGGTCCCTTCATCAACGTTACTTAGTGCATTATTACAGTTTTTTTCGATTGCTAAAACGCGTTTGTCAAAACTGTACGTTTCTTTCAAAACTGCAAACACAAAACCCCAAACATCACACACAAATTGCTAAACCCTGGCATCCCTTTGCAAAACAACTCTGCCATCAAATCTTGTAACATGTTAACAAAATGGAACACGTGTTTTCATTTGGTAAACACAGCCATATTTTCACATGACACACACATACCATTCATTGAATAAACACAAGTAGCATTTGGCAGAACACTACCAAGCATGGATAGAACACTGAAGAGCAAAACTGAAAACACAATTAGAGAAATGGAACACACTGAATCTATTACAATGCCCACTTCTCTCATAGACAAACATTACACACAAATTGCTAAACCCTGGCATCCCTTTGCAAAACAACTCTGCCATCAAATCTTGTAACATGTTAACAAAATGGAACACGTGTTTTCATTTGGTAAACACAGCCATATTTTCACATGACACACACATACCATTCATTGAATAAACACAAGTAGCATTTGGCAGAACACTACCAAGCATGGATAGAACACTGAAGAGCAAAACTGAAAACACAATTAGAGAAATGGAACACACTGAATCTATTACAATGCCCACTTCTCTCATAGACAAACATTACACACACACAAATTTAGAGACAAAATATTTTATTTTTAACCCCCCCCCCCATTCAAGCATATTCATGGGGCATCATGCCTCCGGTCTCTGTCTGGCCAGAGGGCCTCGTCAACATCACAGGCGATGTCCTCCTCCTCCTCTTTCTCCTCCTCCTCCTCTTTCTCCTCCCCTTCCCCATCCTCCTCCTCCTCCCCGTCCTCCTCCTCTTCCTCCTCCTCCTCCCCTTCCTCGTCCTCCTCCTCCTCTTCCTCTTCCCAGTCCTCCTCCTCCTCTTCCTCCTCCTCTTTCTCCTCCTCCTCTTTCTCCTCCTCCTCCTCCTCTTCCTCTTCCCCGTCCTCCTTCTCTTTCTCCTCCTCCCCTACCCCGTCCTCCTCCTCCTACTCCCATTCGTACCCCTCTCCTTCTCTGTTGTTTGTTGTCTCTGTTCTCCATTGCTCATCAAACACAACAGAGCATCAAGCCTCCTTTTATGCTGCAGTCCCTGATCGCAAATTGCTCGCCAGACCCGAAAGTTTAGAGATTTGAATATTTGTGTGTTGTTGATTGAAGCTTTGAGGATTTATGTGAGAAGTGTGTGTAAACCTGATAATTGTGTCCTGTGTTTTGACAGCAAGGTAACATGAAATTGACATCAGAGTGTAAAGGAGGAAAATCAGAGTTCTAATATGATATGGATATCTTGAGTAGTGATAAATTGAGTCAAGCGATTGGGAACAGAAGTAGAGGTTGTGAAAATTGTGCCTCAATTTTGCTTTTTGAGTTTTAGCAATCGAAAAAAACTGTAAGCATTAATAAACTATTAAATAAAGTATTAACAACTGCTTAATATTAGTGTTAATATTAAGTAATGCATTACTAAGCAGACACCCCCTTAAGGACACTTAATAGTTAATAATATTGTGAACTTTAATAAAGTGATCCTTTGTTTATTAATGCGTAATAATGCACTAAGTAACATTAATAAAGAGACCCCATATTTACTAATGCGCAATAATGCACTAAGTAACGTTAATAAAGATGCCTTATGTTTACTAATGCGTAATAATGCACTAAGTAACGTTAATAAAGATTCCTTATGTTTACTAATGCATAATAATGCACTAAGTAATGTTAATAAAGAGACCCCATATTTACTAATGCGCAATAATGCACTAAGTAACGTTAATAAAGATGCCTTATGGTTACTAATGTGTAATAATGCACTAAGTAACGTTAATAAAGAGACCCCATGTTTACTAATGCGTAATAATACACTAAGTAACGTTAATAGAGACCCCATGTTTACTAATGCATGATAATGCACTAAGTAACATTAATAAAGAGATCCTATGTTTATTAATGTGTAATAATGCACTAAGTAAGGTTAATAAAGAGATCTTTATTGTAAAGTGTTACCAAAAAAATAAAAATAACTTTCTTAACCCTTTCTGGTTCTGGTCAATCCAAATAGGTATGAATTTTAGTCACTAAATCATAATAAAGCAAAGATTGAATTTAAGAAATAAAATGACAAATGTGAGTTAAAACCAAGAATTGAAATCTCTGCTGAGTGCATGAAGTTTTTTTTTCTGTATTTTAGAAGAGACACAATCATGTGTCTATTGTCTGCTGCTGAGTCATGAAATTCACACAATAGTAGTTTTACACAATAAGGTAGTCTCTTCTCTTGTGGGTCAAAACAGCTGAGTTTTCTACACAAACTCATCTGAAATGACAACCGTGGACACGTGTTTAAAGGTCACATTACAAAAACGAGAAAAAGACGTCTCCCATCCAATGTCTAGGGCAAAATAAAGTTGGTTGAGCATTTGCAATGTTATATTCTGCAGGAATAAATTAATTTTATGTGCCTTTTATAAAATAAAAAAAGGCAAATGTGTTTGCTGTTGGTTGGATGTAAAGGAAAATAATTTGCCTCAGATGTTGCCAGTTCACTAGAAATTTTTTTTTAAGTTTCATCAGTAAAGTGTGTCCACTTGTATTTCTGAATGTAATTTAGGATACAATCTATAGTTTTAACTGTTTTTATTAGAAAAAATAAGAATCTATCACATCCCTCTGTGAGATGTTTTATGCAACTTATATTTAACAAGTAATTTGTTACCCAACTATTGATAATCAAATTGCATTATGGGTAATAGTAACACAAAGGGAGAGAAATGTGTAGAATAAGAAAACAAAAAAAGAAGCTTTTATAGATTTTAAAGCTTTTGCACACTTTGGAATTTTGCATTTTCCAAGAAAAAAAGTAAAATTTGGCTGCTACAACCTTAAAAAAACAAAAACAAATGTTTAATTCATCATCTCTAAAACAAACACAAACTCCATGGATTTGTGCACCTCATAAAACCCATCAGCTTCAAAGGAAATAACGTCACACCATTAGGAAGGAGCTTTATTCATTTAATTTATTAAGATGCTACATAGTCCAACCAGGTTGTTGTTGAGTTTTTTCTAATTTTACACCAGACTACCTAACTAGGAATATTAATCATCTTCTCATTTAGACGTATTTATTTATATACATACAAAACAGTTTGTTGACTGCTTACATTGATCACGGTGATGGTCTGAGAGTCCAGGACAGGTCTGTGTGGTACATTTTATAACCAGGACTGGCTCGGTTTGTCCTTGCATGTTGTTATTTTTGTCCCAACCCGATGTAATTTACCACATCAAAGGCCAAGATAAACATTTGATCACATATGTGAGTCATTCTGGTGTTTTAAAGTGTAAAAAGGTTTGGGTTCTCCATGCAGGAAACGCCGAACAAGAACAACTTCCTTGCAAGAACCACACGAGCCAGGTCTGATCACCCGCTGCCGGACCGTAGCTCGAGCCCGCTCTGCCCTCCCTCCAAGCAGCAAGTCATCCTCAACCCAAAAACTTCACAGAGATACAGTAGAAACACACACTCATGTTTATTTTCAATTTCTTACTTCTTTTCTCAACTTTGAATACAGCAGGATGGAAAGATTACCAGCTGCTTGTTTTTTCATAACTAAAGAGAAGCAGAGTAACACTCGTTCCCCTCAATATGCAAATTTGAAGATGAAATAAAGTGTAAATGGGTTTTTTTTGGGATGTTGTGGTAAAGTTACAGTGTCATCATGTGGTCCCGTTTAAGTTCAAGCAAATTTCTTGCAAATAATTCAGACGAATAACAAAAAAAAAACTGCTGGAAGATCGGACATTTTTAAGCTAAGTGCATCAAAAATGTTCAAAAAGCATCAACAACAAATAAAACAAACACCCAAACCGAACACAGGCTGTGAGTAGTGTGGAGAAAACGCTGACCAGCAGTGGCGGAGCGGGTAAAGGCAGCTCAACACATTCAAATGATTTCTCACATACATCTGCCACAAATAGAGACAGAATGTATGGTTCTCTATGAGAAACAAGCTGAAAATAGACCCGCAGTTCTTGGTTAGGACACTGTAACAAGACCTGGATGATGCTGATGTTGCCGGGGAAACGGAGCCATTCGATCTCCGTGAATCCCCGGCTCATTGTATATGCTAATGTACTGTAAGAGTATCTCCATCCTGGCCTGAGAATAACTTGCCCCAACAGGTCACAAGGCAAGGCTTTCATCTGAATTTACACCGAAACCCTCACATCAGGTTGCAGAAATAAATTTAAAACGCTTTATTTCTTACAAAAATTAATAATAATAATAATAATAATAATAAAACTGCAACAAAACACAAACAATGAAGAAAATATAGCAATGTACTTGTGCAAACCTACAGTCAAATGACTTATCATTTAAAAAAAAAGAAATTAAATTATATTCAATTGTTCTGATGCAACACTCGTGTGAACGCATGCAGGCATCCCTCTCTGACAGGCAGGGATGTGGTGAGCACTGAGTGATGGGTGATGGGAGGAAGGAAGGGAGGGAAAAACAAAATCAAATAAAAGACACCAGGAAAAAACAGTAGTGTTTGATACACCCATCAGAGACGAGATCTAACGAAGCCTTCGACTGGAGAAGAGGTGCGACTGCCCTGTGTGTGACTGCGGCTGCTTGGATCATCTCTGTGGTAAATCCCTTCCTCAAACGGGGTTTCCCAGAGGGAAAAATGGGACATATTGTACAGTAGGGCCGTTGTGTGTTTAGAAAAAAGAAATCAGTATAATAAAAAGGACATTTGCACAGCTGCACCACCACCACCTCGCCCGTGTTAGAAAATTTATCAGTGAGAATCACTTGAATTAAATCGCGTTTGAACTGTCCCAAAACCCTCAAAAGCAAATCGTCGGAGTACCTAAAACTTTGGGAGGAAGGCAAGAAAGATCGTTATGATTACGCAGAGGCGGGACCTGCAACAGGTTGTTTTTATGTTTTGTTCATAAGATGATGAGTCTTATTTTTTCTCTCATAGATTAAAGTTTGATTTCTTTTTACATAAATGGGACTGAATCAAAACGAGAACCACCCCCACCCCCACCCAGCAGATATGGCGTTCTGATGCGAAATCCCACGTCCTGTGTTTGTTTTCAACCACCGAAAGCATGCTGCAAACGACCGAACCGCCGCGCTCTACAACACCAACTTGCCCACGATGACGCCAACCACGAAGAAGAGCATGATGAAGGCCACCGAGCGGGCGCTCATCCCTTCCTCCCGTTTCATGGTGGCTGAGGCATGCTGGGACGACATGATGTTGCTCTTCCTCATCCGGAGACCGTCGTCCTCCTGTCGAAGAGGGAAAAACAGCAGACGTAAATATGAATAAATGGAAAAAAGAGGATGAATGAGAGGAAATAATAACGCCACTTGGCCGTTGGTTTGATAGCCCCGTATTTATTTATTAACTCAAAGAAATTGGATCTGTTTAAATCTTCATCTGACCCAACCCCCAGAGGAACGAAGAAGGCGCCAGGCTTTAACACACTTCATTTCCCAGCAGCGGGTGGGGGGTGGAGGCTCTGTTGGTTTAATCTCAGCCGCAGGAGCAGCCAATAATCGTTCTGCCTTGGGCAAAAACTCAAAGGGCTGGGGTTAGAGGTGGTGATGTCTGAGGGGAGGTCCACTCTTTCTTGGCAGTCAGAGGAGCCGATTATGACTCACACCAACCAAACTTTTACAAAAACCCGTTTTTAAACTTGACCTCGCCGATAGCTCTGATTGGTCGTACGATCTTTAATTTAAATGACTCAATATAAACCATAACTCTGAGCGCTCTAATTTCTATCACTAAATATCAACTCCTCATCTGCATATATTGATTTTAAATATCAATTTGGACAAAGCAGCTATGAAATAAACCACAAAAAATTGTTTTTACTGTGGATGTTCACTCACGTCTAAGTCATTTGTTACATAAAATACTATAACAAGTGAAATATTGAGGGTTTTAATTTATCACAAAATAAGGTTTAATTATTACTTTTCTTTAAAAGTATGTGATCTCAGTTAAAACCCCATTATAAAAAGTTTTACAGTTTGACTAAAATGATCACAGGTAGCGTAAAACAAACCCCAAGGAGGAACCACTTACCCTGGCCTTTTGATCACTGACATAGAGGTGCAGTAGATGTTTTTCTGGTGCCTTTTTTGTCAAATTGGTTGAAATGTTCTTCACATATCGATGGCAACCAATAAATTAACTGTCATGTCAACAATATAAAAAATTTTAATCAACCTTAAAAATCTTCATCCAATTATTGTGAACGTCCCATTCTAAACGATTGGATCCTGATCCATTCATTAAACCATCCCTCCCCCCTCTGGGCATACCCCCTTAGGTGCAAAAATCCCACGATTCCTTTAGGAAGTTGTTTTACATGTTCTGTTTAGAGCCTGGTTCTGTTCTTGCTGGGAAACATTTAGGTGACGGAGATGTTCTCTGTGAACGAAGCCTGTCCTCTGTCGGCTGGCAGAGATGTATGTCAGTTTGTTGCCTTGGCAACAACTTTGTGTGTGTGTGTGATTAGAGGGGGGACAATGAGTCTGAGGAGGTTCGGATTGGCTCTGAAAGTTTTGACTGTGGGGATTTCCCAGATTGTCGGTGTCGCTAAGTTGATGTGATTTTGAAGCTAAAAATAAAACAAGAAAACTAAAAATGCCCTCATTTTTCACCATAGAAAGGCAATGCTATATTAGCTAGCACGCTAAGTTGTTATACGGATGCGTAGGTGTGTTTGTTAGGAAGTGTGGCAGAACTGGTGGCAAAAAGGTTGAAAATGTTAAAAGGAACTCTCGGGAACAAGATTTGCACTTTTCTGTATTCTGGAGGTGAAGCTTGGGGAGGAGCCTGGAAAAAGGGGGTTGGACCTTTGATTTTTTATTTATTTATTTTTCCAAAATGTAGTTTGCTTGAATGATGTTTTAAGGAACTCTGACCCTACCTCTGAAGGGATTTTTTTCTGTCATGTTTCTGTCATTCTTTCCCCAAAATACAGAAAAACAATAAATAAAAAAACTCCATCATGGTCCTCAAAGGCATGTTACTCACTCTAATTTGTTTGTTTTCTTCCCGTAGCCTCTGAGCCTCCATCTGCAGCCTCTTGCACTCCTCCATGATCTTTTTTACTTCCCCGTCATCCAGGGTGGAGCTCAGTGACTTTGCAGACAGCACAGAGGGATCTGCCTTCAGCAAGCTGGATGTAATCTTGTTGGACTCCATGTCATGCTGTAAGCGGGTCACAGGAGGACAAGCTTTAAATTTTTACAAAGTCACTCTGAACATCAACACTGTTGCCTGGCACTGAGTTACAGCTCTGTGTTCACATCGGAGTACAGAGACACGCACGTCTTTGTGGGGAGGTTCACTCAGAGGTACCTCTCATAAGTGGATGAAGCTGTTTTCTATCAGTATTATCTCTAATGTGCTGCTGTGGCACCGAGCTCCAACTGGGAGCTGCATCCTGCGTCTCACACACGAACCAGGGCTTGTTTAAAAAGCCTGCAGACTAAGCTTATATCAACGGGAAAACATAATTTCTGTGGAGTGGAGTAAGATGGCCTGAGAAGAATCAAAACAATAATAAACTAAACGTGCGTCTAAACAAATTGGCTCGATAAAAAGCTGTTGATGAGTAAGTGTGGCTGTAACTGAGAGATGAGGGCAAAATACAGTCATAAATAGAAATATTTCAATTTATGGTTTTATTTTTAAAGATTTTGACTGAAGCTCTTCTGTGCCAAAAGAAAACGAGAAGAGTGAAATAAAAAATGAGACACAACAGAGACAGGAACGAATGGGAAAGATGGGGTGAAACAGGGACTAACATCAAAACCTATAAATAATGCAGCCTCCCATTGGGACAAATATTAACCAGAAAATGTTTTAGGTGTAGAGAGAGAATGCTAACTTTTGACCAAAAAAAATAGCAGCTTCAGACATAAATAATAGATAGCAGAATGACTGAGATCATCTATTCATTTAACAGACTAGTTGCAGTCACGCCAACAAAGACCTGCATTGTTGTGAGCTCACCATTTTCTCGTTCTCCGCCGGCATCTCAAAAACACACCTCAGCTTGGAGTCCATCAGCTCCTCCGACTTGGCCTCCTTCCACTGGAGACAGAAAAAACAAACACAACATGAAACATATTTAAAGGTGAAACTTATTTTAAATTAGACACATATACATTTTAAAAGCACCTAACAGAACACGTGAATGCAAAAAAGGAAAACAATCTGGTTAGAATCCCATCTGCGGCCTTTCTGTGTAAAGTTTGCGTGTCTAGTTAGTTACAGGCGAGTTTCAGGGGATTTCAAGATGCCACAAGATTTAGTTTAGATAATAATCTCATTTGCACATTACATTTACATAAAGCAATGCATCTGTTTGAATGATCTTACAGGATATGTTTAAGTTTGGGGGAAAACGCTCTTTAAGGAGTCAGTTGTACATTTTGTAAACTTCCTGCAGCTTTAAATGAGTGAAAAAGTTTCAAAAGTCCTCATCCTAAATGGGATGACCCTCCTCTTGTGATATTTCAAAATATTTAGGTTTGTGAGGATTGAAAATGTGTCCTTTTTAAAACGTTAACTGTGCTTTTAATCAGCTTGTTATAAACAATGGGACCATTATCAATCACATCTAGACTGTTCATTAATTTTTGACTCTACCTGAACAGTAAAACAAATCGACAGAAATTTACAAACGTGCCTAAAAAACTTTGCTTTGCTTGTAGCTTTTTACTATTACAGTTTTGCACAACATCTAAATGGAGCTCAGCTCTTGTCTTTTAGATTTACTGTGTGCACGCTGGCCAGGACTGCATAAATGAATTTCCTATATTACAGCTTTCTGCTGTAAACTCATACATTTTAGCTCAGGAAATTCAGATATTCTCACTTTTTTTCATTAAAATTCAATGCATGATGCTTCTTTCTGCAGTAGGAATGGTTTAATAACTGCAACAAAATGTACAATTAGCATAAATAAGCATTAATTAGAAATAGTGAAAGAGGAACAACACTCACCACTCCTTCCATGTCGGTCATGTCAGGAGGTGCTAGCATGGACTGGACCATAAACTTGTGTTTGCTCTTTTCATTTGGATCATAATCAAAAGGCTGCAGCATAACTGAAACACAAAGGGACAGTCAGACGTTAAAACGAGGAAAACGGTGAACAAAAATGAATTTGAAGACAACTAAAAACCCTTAATAACATGACCATTTTTATCCAATAACACTTGGCCTGTATGAATGTAGGGCCACTTGTGGGTAACAGGATTATTTAAAACACACAAACAACGAGTAACGAAAACATTTCAAGCAGAGTTAGGCTAAGGCACTTGAAAACGAGATGTTACATCTTAAGCGACCTATCCTCGTTAAATATAAGTTTATAAATAAATATAAATAAACAAATATGAGAGTTAAGCAACTGCTAGGGGCCTCCACACCACCAGGGGGCCCCCAAGAGCACCAAGATGGCGAGAGATAACAATATTTTTTAATAATTAAAAAAAATTACAAACTAAATTATATTACACAAGTAAAAATTATAAATTTATTTTTTTCTATAGATTTATTGTTTTCATACAGTGCCATTTGTAGGGCTGGGACGATAATCAATAAGTCAATTAATTGTACGATAGATGAAAATGAACTCAATAATTTTTCCAGCCTCAATATATCAATATATCACCTGCCTGTACATGTTTTCCTTGTCTCTCACCTCCAAATATGCTGAATGACAAGAGGGTTCAAGTGCAGTTTTGGTTGTTGACACTGGATAGGACATTGTATTTATTGTTTTGGAGAGACAGGGTCTATTTTATTGTTTTTGGTGCAATATTTTCTAACAGAGAGTAAGAGTCCTTTATTATTTTATTTTTATTGTTTTTTGCTTGTTTTATTTATTTATTTAGAAGTTCTGGTTCTGGACATTCCAATGTTAAATAAAGGTTTAATTGTTGCATTTTAAAGGATGTACTTGTATTATTATGATATATTAACATTACATAAGTGGTTATTTTGGTCTCGATAATGTCGACAATGATATCGTTTATCGTCAATAATTTGTTGGACAATATATCGTCCAGCAAAATTTGTTATCGTCCCAGGCCTAGCCATTTGGTTTAATTTTGTAGTGAGATCATGACCGTTTCTCAATACCCAAGGACGCTAGTACGTTCTTGTGTACTTGACAAGTACGTTCTTGGCTAGTACAGCAGAAAGTCCATTCTACCGAGTATGGGAGGACGAGGACAGCATTTGGAACAGAACCGTACTTTGTTGCGTCATGGCGGTTAAAAAAAAAAGACCTGACATAAAACTAAAAGTCTAGTTTGTCCCTTAAATGACAAAATAACAATGAATACATATTATTTGTATAATATTTGGTCCACTTTTGATCAAAACTGATAAAATACCCGCATTTCCCAGTGTTAAATGAAGAAAAAAGTTTATTTTTCATCAAAACTGAGCTATTTAAGCTAACGCTGCTTTTATTTTGATAGTAGGTTAGCTAATTAGCATTTTGAGGGATCGTGAAGTCTGAAAAAAACAAAAAAACAAATACACAGCAAATTTTACAGTTACACACAATTATTTACAAAAACTGACAACTTTACATTTCTTAATTTGTATTTCTGATATAAAACACTACAGTTATGCGCTTTCTCTTCTGACGTTTGGAGTATATCGTTTTGCAACGCAATGCATTATGGGATACTTTGCTGTCCCAAGTTCGCAGAAGGCTGCATTGATGCATCCTTGATACAATGGCCGGTGCAAGAACACATCCGGGAACTTTGAGCGAACTTGCCATGATACATACTTAGGATTAGAACAGTACTTGAGTCATCGTTGATGTTTCACAAGGATGTGAGTACACACGTACAGGCAAGTACGCAAATTGAGAAACGGCCTTTATTTTGCACTTTTTACACATCTGTTTGTAAGTTTAAGAACAAAAGAAAGGGTTTAGGAGTTGGGGCTGCTAAGCCGTTGCTTGGTCGATTCTGGCTGTTGCGTTGGCCGCCCATGGCCACAAAAAGTTATTTTTTATTTAAAAAATGCTAAAATTATTCTGTGATCTTTTTATTTGTACTCCTCACAACATGTCTAAGTATCAGTCTATATCAACAGCGTGCTAGAGAGACAAAATTCACCATTCTAAAAATGCAATAGGGGGGCCTAAAAAAAATCACTCTAATGGCCACAAATGACTTCTGGGGCACACTTTGGCTATGTCTTATCTATCCTAAAGGTTTATTGCATGTAAAACTCTCAATTATTAGTAACAGGAAACAATAAGATGAACATTTAGAAAATTCCAACAGAGGAATTATACCATTTTCTAAGGTTTATTATCACATCCTCAGTTTTATTCCCCCTTTTTCATTTTAAACCTCATGAAAGCCTGGAAACTGAGTTTTTTTCTGCAGAAAAGCCAGTAGCATTTGTTAAACTATTGAATATATGCATATAAGATATAAGATTAGCTATAATGTTTCCTTGGCTGTGTTGCATGGAAAAAAATTCCATGAGGATGATATGGTGATGGACAACCAAACACTCTAGGGGGTGATTTTTCTAACAGCTTCTTAGCCGATTTCTTTCCCAACATTATATATCGCTGTAATAAAAAGCAGGTGCAGAGTCCAAATACTACTCCAGCTCATCACCATATCAGTCCTCAGTGGTGTTATTTGTTGTCATTCCAGTAACTGAGAGGATATAACAATGATTTACAATAATCACCTATGTCCTCAAAGGAGTCTGCAAAGGCTAAAAAGATTAAAAATAGCTCCAAAAACCTGATGATTTCCCAGCCTCAACTACAGCTTTTAAATCTAAAGACTTATGCTGAAGCCAGCCATGTCTATGATGTCTGCTGGATTTTTATTCGTTTTCAGTTTTTTTGGCTTTCACTGAAAACAAATGGGCTAAATTCAAAGCTGGCCCAGCTTTCAGTATGAAATTCATATGTGGCACATGCCGATACTCCCAAGAGGAGTGTTGTGCAGCGTTTCAGCAATCAGTGTGGCTCGATACTCCAAATCAGAAACAGACGACATGAACAGATTGAGAATGTCCTGTTTCAGTCAGTCCCAATTTGCGCAGCCATCCAGCTCGGGTCCACTGGGACAACACCAGAGAACGGAGGAAGGAAAGCGTGGAAGTTCTTTGAGAAACACTGAATAGTGTTAAAAGGTACGAGCCAAAGCTTAAGATGGAAAAAACATATCCGTCATAGGGGAAGACGTGATTCCAATCATCTTTCATCTGCTGACTTTAAACATGCTTTTAGAAAGAACTACTTCTGCTAATGGCATGATTTAGTATTCATGCTTCATTTTATAGAACTCACTAAGGCCAAATGCAGTAAATATAATAAAGCAGGATGGTAAACGCCAGTCTGCTGTTGGTAATGATGAATGGAGCCATTATATGAGTAAGAAGTAAGAAAACTCTTTTCTTGTCACGAATAAATTCGTGTTCTGAGGAAAAAGATGCTCACAACCAAATCTCAAAGGTCAACCCTTCACCTACACAAGGAGTGATTATACAAAAAGTATCTATAAAAAAGATTAACTTTATTTCCTGATGTAAATAAATGTAATTAGGTCATTTAAGTACAATATTGATATATGTAAATCTAAGTGATGTAAACTGTTTATTGTTTGTTTTGTAGTTTTATTTTTTTTTGTCCGCTCAGAAATTTCTGACTCTTGATTTTATATAACAATTAGGGGTGGGACTCGATTAAAAAAAATGAATCTAATTAATTAGAGGCTTTGTAATTAATTAATCTTGCTTAATCGCATTTTAATCGTTCAAGAAAATTTTCCCCGGAAGCAATTTTTTAAAATTAAAAATAATGAGACAGAGAATCAAACAATAGTTATTGACATTATTATTGTAAACAAACGCAAGGTGCAGCTTGACTATATTGATATTTAGGGCATGTATTTTGCTGCGAAACTTCAACATCCCTCAATTGGGGGACCCTCGTTAATTTTTTAACGCGTTATTTTTTTCTAATTAATTAATCATAATTAACACGTTAAATTCCCACCCTTAATAATAATCAAATAACTTTTGGGACTAATATTTATTGACATGAATTTTTTTTATCTTCAAATCAAACTTTTGATTCAAACACCACCTGTGAGCAACTTAAATTTTGATTGGTTTATTTCTTTTATATTAAAGTTACCCATTTGGGTTTCTTTCAGCCTTGTGTTGTTCATTTAAAAGCTGTTGCATCCAATGATGTCCACAAGCTAAAACACGTTAGTAAAGTTGTTTGAATTAATTAAATTTATTGGGGAGCTTTCCTGGAGCCGTTTCCCTCTTCATGCAAAAGAAGATGTAATGCAAAGAGCTTCTACTTTACCTACTTGGAGTCGATAAATGACATTGTTTTCCATCTAGCTATTAATTTTTTAGATTCAACCAGACATCGTATTGATATGATACCTGGAAGCTAGCAGGCGGCAGTAAGTGAAAGCAGCTACAACTCTGGATAAGGCTTAAACTGGTTCAGGCAGGTTTTGACAGGGGAACGAGGTGTTTTCTGACCACTAAAGCCTGGTCCCAGATCTTAAAACCTACCAATGCTAAATCTGCAGCATTGGAACAACTAAAGGATTTGGTACATCAGTGCTGCAGAGATATTTTGCCTGGAGGAAAAACGCACCAGGATGAAAGATTCTCATAAAATGTATTCAGATTTCTCAGGGAAGAAAGCCTCAGTTTCCTGATTGTGCACTCCTGAGTCTGTCTTATTCAATTAAATTCAAAAAGAAAAAAATACCACCTACACATTATTTAGAGATGAAAAATAACCTGCCAGTCACCTGCACTTCAATGGCTGCACACAGCTACCACTTCAAAGGTCAAGCTTTGTTATGAGAGTACAACTGGCCGGTTTGAGAGCTAACATGACCTCTGATTAACAGAAAACACATTCACATGCTCAGATTCATATTTCAAATCAAAAGGACTGCTATTTTATAAATGTGGACACAGATCGTAGTTATGACAGATGAATCAGTGTCTTGTCATAATAAAGAGCCACCTTAAACGCGTGTGAGGACAAGCTAATGAATCCAGCGCCGTCCACACGTTACACAAACTGTCACACATCCTTTTGATACGCTCGATATCTGTGGCTATGGGATTTTGTTAAACATTTATGTCACATATTTTTCCACTGGATATGGTTAACACCACTCCAGCTCGACAACATTCTTGTGGTCACGGTTAAACTCAACATATACAGATTCAGCACGCATGAGCTTCAAATGCACAGCGTGTGCAGCTTTTGCTAAGCCAGCAAATAATTGGTCCAGGGTTAGTAGGTGATTCATAGCAGACCTCTCGTTGTTGAAACGAATGATGTATGAAGTTTATGTCTCCTTTGTTAGAACACACTAGAAATACAAGAGTTAGAAAGACTCAACCATAGATACATTGATAGAAAAAACATCAACGTGTGAATTTTGGGTCATTTTCATTTCTAATTGGAGAACAAAATATTCTATTATTAAAAAAAGTGTCAGCACAACAACTGAGCTTTATTTCTGAAATTTAAAGGGTTCTAGAATTGAAAACCACATCATTGTTGTTGGATAAAAGCAGCTTGGTGTGTCTAAAGTACACTACCCAAAAAGTCTGTGCCGTCTCTAACCTGCTTTCCTATGCAAATAAGTAATGTTGTAATGGCCTCGGAGAAACGATTTATTCTGAGAAAAGCTGGTTTAAAGCTGCAATAACAAATTCGGAAAACAAATTAGCTTAAAACATTTTTTTCAAGCCTCAATGTTCCAAGATAGTATAGCTATATATATATATATATATATATATATATATATATATATAGTGGAGATAAAAAAAAGAACGAAAAAAATAAAGTGTTTCTCCCGCATTTGTCTAAAAACCTCCACCAATAACACCTTTCGGACCAAAAGCAACTATTGGACTATCTGGTTGTCAGTCTCACCAAAGCGCCCCATTTCTGCTCTTCCCTGGGTCCTCCATTCATTACGTACTGGTGTGAGAGGTTCTTCGCTCAAAAATATCAGAGAAGGAGAAACAGCCGGCAGCTACCACTTATAGGACAGAGTCCCAAAAAGAAAAACACCATTTGAAGTCACGGACAACAAAAGACGTATGGACCTAGAAACCAGCGACTGGTGTTTAGCGCTATCTAGTTTCCTCTGGCAATGCGGATTTCCGGTTCTGGCAGAAGCATCTCAGGGAAAATAGCCGAGGGGAGGAGTGAGTGTTCCATCATCGTGTTTGCGTTCAAAACCTAGCTTGTTCTGTAGATTCGCTATAGCAGCTTTAAAATGGCATAAGCATAGACACACCTTTAAATTAGCATGTCCTAACCCACTTCAACGTCAGCATTGTACAAATGTTGGTCGTGGCAATTCTAACCGCAGGAAAATGCTGGCACGAGTTACTGCTAATGTTGCTAATGTTGGACGAGAGGAAGAAACACAAAGAATATCAAAACACACACGTAACATTCCAGGATATACTGGGAACATTCAGACAATGATAAATCCATAGATAGATCCATAGCTTGTCTATCGAGTTATCCAGATACACGGCTGAACGCAGAATTTCTAGCTTCAGGCAGCATCACAGAGCCTCGTGATAAACCGGCCAATCAGCACTCAGCTTATTTAATATTCATGTGTTGGCCATGTTGGCGGGATAAACCAGTCTTTCCATTGTAGGACTTTATTATGGGGTTGTATTTGGCTCTTCATCAGGGCTCCTGGGCCATTAAAGCCCCAATAAAGTTTCTGATGCTATTTAGAGGTTCTAAGGACAGTTTCCATAGTAAAAAGTTGTTCTAGAACCACTTTAAATTTGGGAAAAGTAGCTCCTTAGACCAGGAAGAAAAGAAAAAAACAAACTCCTGTCCTTTTTGCATAAAAAAACATGAACTGGTAAATTACTATGATGTAATTTTGTGTGACTGAAGCATTTTAAAAGGAGTTTGACAGAAATCAGCGTTGCTGTAAGTCACTGCCAGGTTTAAACTTACCTAAATAATCAACAGTCTCAGACGCAATGGTCAACATTAAGAGAAAACTTAGGAAAACATTTAAAATGTAATTAAATGTACTTAATTACGTTATTTAAAAAAAAAACTAACAGGAGATAACAGGTAGAATCGTTTTATTGGCCCAAAAACCTCAGACCGCCTAAACTAGTCTTACATGAGTGTGTTAAAGACCTTAAACAAACTCGGGTTTTTCATCATAACGTGTGTTCAATCTAACAAAAGGGACATTTCCTGTAACACAAGAACCCCCCCCACACCGTTTTCCTGTCTAATGCAGTGCTTTGATAACACTGTATGAGCAGGAGAACTCGCTGAAAACAAAGTGGTTATGAAGCATTTCCCAATACATCTACACTGTCACAAAAGCTAACTTGTTTTGGGACTCAAACCTGTGACCCTCGTCAGCCTAACAAGGGTGAAAAATGACAACAACAGACATGGTTGGTTTGTCATCAGCCACGTGCAGCAGGCACCTGTGACACAGTCTGAGGTGTTGACACCAGATAGGTGAGGTTGTAAAATGAGTATAGGGTTGTAAATGGCTGGGGTGGAGCAATATGGCAACATATTGTCTCAATGAAGCTGCTTCAATGCGAATGCAGCCTGGTGAAATTCACTGAGGGGTGGAGATTTTCCTCAAAACAACAGAGACTATAGGCCTGATTTTGTAACAAAAGTAAAAATAAAACTAAGCCATGGGTATTACATTTCACAATCTACAATGGTTGTTTGTGTAGCAGAAACGGTGCAACAAATACTCAGATATTACCAACAAAAGTATTAATCGTATCAGTTTTCTTTCTCGGTTTGTTATTTAATAGTTTCACAGAAAGCAGAAGCAACATTTGAAAGTTTCTTTGAAAAAGAAAACAAGGAGATTAACTTTAATCCAGTGTTATACGTTTACCAGAAACGTTGATCGAGGTGCCGGCATCAATGATTCCACTGTTTGGCCGCACACAATACCGGCGCGGCGCCGTTGTCTTCACCTTAAAACACACATTCCGATCTGTAGGGTTGGAGAGCTTTAGATTTGTGGTGACCACGTCTGAGAACGGACCTGTGGGGCAAACACAACAAATATTCTATTTGAATACTTAAGATGTTTTTTTATTATTACCCCCAAAATGCTAAATTTTCAGCAAATAACAAAAAATAAAACATTACCTTTGAGGCAAGAAACATGTTAACTAAAACTGGACGGAGATTTATTTGGGTTTAGATCTCACTGACCACACACACACACACACACTCAGATTTAGAAATCCCATTCCTTGGTCAGGTTACTCGGATGCCAAATGTTAAGAAAACAAGATAAATCAAAAATGACAGATGGAATATAAACTTTAACTGGCATACAAACTCAAACAAGTATGCGATGTGTCTAAGCTAAAAGGTAAGAAAATGAATCTTGGCGAATAAGTTGTTTATCGGAGAGCCGTTAAAATTTACATCCATCACGCGCTGCTGAAGGGGAAACATGGGTCTTATGGTATTAGCTCGTATTTAGGCTCGACCTACAAATACACCGGAGTTTGCCTTTTACTAAAAGAGAGAAAATGGAAAAAATATCAGGGTCAGACTGGACGTAACAGTAAAAAAAACTACTGTTATTCCTACTATTTTTATTTTAACAGTAAACTCCAAATTTCAATGCTACCAAAAGCTCCATTTAGAAAATAAACTCACAAAAAAGCTAAAATATGTGCATAAATCTACAAGTCACGTCACATTATAGTTAAACACCAGTTTGGTTTCAGCTAATTGCAGCCATCGTTGTGGATGCAGCCCACATATCTCTCACAAGGCCACCAGCATTAAGTTGGACAGATTTATCAATAATTTAAAAAAAAACAAGAGTCATGGTAAAATAACCTTTAGCCAAATCTAAATGTTTGGCAAAACTTGATCAAATTATTCATCAAGACTGCAATACAGCAGCATGTAATGTTTTTCTTGACGAATAGGGTAAATTCTTAAAGTTAAACCCAAATTGCTCAATCACTACTCGGTTTGGGGACTCGCGAGGCAAAATCCCTCAAGGACATTATGTAAGATTGTTAACCCAAACAAAATTTTCAAATATTTTCTCAAGTTACTGTTTACATCCTAATAAATCAGTTGATGAATACAGTGACGAAAGACACGTTTCAGATACTTTTGCATATTTGGTTAAGCTCCAGCTTCTTTCAATGGATTTCATTTTTCCCCAGTGTTCCCAAAAACCTGACCTCAGTAATGAAGCAGTGAAGTTATATGAAATAAAACAGAAACCTAACAATGATACATTTGATCTGCAACCAATAGGTTTGTTCATTATTCCAATGAGGTCACATTTAAAATGAGATATCCGATATCTGATTTTGTGGAGTTTGCCAACTTCAGGCTCAAATTTGACAAAGTCAGCAATGAAAAGGGGATTGCTACTTAAAACAAAGCAAAAACAAGAGATGTGCATTTAAATTATGCTACAAGCAGATGACACTTTGACTAATCCTGAAAAACGTTTAATTTATTCTCCAATTTACTGTCTGCTTCCATTTGCATCCACAGTTATGGTTTTACTGGATCTGCCTTTGACACGGTTGATCTTACCATCCTAATTAACGGACTCTGGAATGTAGTGGGTATGTCTGGTCTATCTCTGGAGAATCTGACATGTGGGGTACCGCAGGGTACAGTTCTAGGACCTCTTCAATTTCTTCTTTGCATTTTAATTTTTTGTCTTAAAACCAGAGGAGACAGATCTTTTAGAGCAGTGGCCCCCAGGTTGTGGAATTCATTGCCTCCATCTTTACATTATCTTGACTGTATTTATTCTATTAAATAGCAGCTGAAAATGCATTTGTTTAGACTGGCATTTACTTGGATTTGGGCTGTATGATGTTACTTTTTAATCTGTTTTCTATTGCTTGTATATCAATAATTTGTTTCATGTTTTATTTTGAAGCATTGTGTGGACTGCAGGATAAGGACTCTAAGCTTACTTGATTTAGTTGAAATGACAGAAAATGTAAGCGTGTTGGACTGGAGAGCTCCAACATGAAAGAGAATATTAAGAGCTAAAGTACATCTAATTTTCCAGATGCTTTAACCCTGGAAAAAAGAACCTTAGAACTCTTGTGTTTTATATTAATCTGCATATTTTGTTGGGTGTGGATGTTTGCTAATGTCCCACAATTCAACGATACATCTTTCTCCAGAGTGTCCCTTCATATTAGTTTCAGTTATTTCTGGCCACAGTTTCTATATTGACAGGAAGACACTCCAGAGACTTAAGCAATAGCAAACTGGCAAGTATTAGTCACTGCTGTATTTTTCCAGAAAGGTGTAGTCTAGTGTAAACAGAGGTAATTTATTGTCAAGTAAGCATGGCAACAGAATAAATGACTAAGAGACTAAACTCTCTGAAGACCAACGGAAAGCAGGTTTGATTTCAAAATGTTACAGTATTATGGGGAGGAAATCAGTTCATGAATTATCAATAAATAAGCTATGTATTTTACTACCACAAGGTCAATATTTCTGTCATCAGCAGAAAATCCACATCAGCAGGTTTGGATGTGATGGTCTGATGATGTTTCAAGGGTATTAGAACAGAACTTTTTGTTCAAATAATCTTATTTGTATTGTACAGTTAAAAAACTACACAGGGCTGGGCTGGGCGACCAGGCCTCAAATCTATATTGTGATATAATCTGAGGCATGTGGGGTAACGATATTTATTGCAATATATTCTTTTTATACAGAGTGCCTTTGGAAAAAGCTTGTAAAACATCAATCTGGTGTGTTAGGACTGGCTGTTTTCTGTCCGTTTGGCTGAACAGGTGTTTGTGGAGGGCAAAAGTTTTTGTCTTTCAGCGTATTCCAAAACGTGCTTCGTTTTAACGTGAAAAAACTAATTACTATTCCCTCTTTTCGCTATTTCACCAAGCATATTTTGGAGATGATGTCGGATGCCCAACATCCGACTCCTTAAACCCAAACCAGGTCCAAATAACCAACGGTGCATTGATCTTCTTTACAAACATCTCCTCCTGAACCCCCTCCACTTTACCATGCTTTCAACCAAAGTAGGCGCATTGTGATGACATCATCAACATGTGCAATCACTACAGAGTGTTGTTAAAGCCCATTTACATTTAAGTGACCTCAGCCTGGGCTGGGTGTGGACAGCCTGTCCCCACCTGGCCAGGATTTGTTTACACAGCCTTCTCAGGAACACAGATGTGTCCGAGCACATGGGCGAGGCAAAAGAGGTGCGGAGAAGTCTGTGGTGTCCTTCTTAAGCGCCACAAATTAGTAAACAAATACGGGCGTGAGCAGTGTTGCTTTTGGAGACTCTGACATGAAGCACATGGTTTCCTACTCTGTCACTGAGTGATGCTGCCTTTGGCTCCTCTCCCACCCAAGAGCGCTCATGGCAGATGGTCTGTCCTTGCCCTACAGCTTCAGTCCGAGCTACAGTCATTTACCCCATTGCACCCAGACTGATAATGAATCCCGAATGCAGGAAGCCACCGCTGGTTAATTCTACCAATCAAAGGCTTCCACTGGTAGGTAGGCGTGAACTTCAGCTGACCAATTCATCTGTAGTGGGTGTGTTGGGTCAGCTTAGTGCCAGGCTGACTGACGACAAGCAGGGTCATAAAACAAAAACGGTTAGCTCAGCACGGACAACACACGGATATCGCAAATGTAAACACAATCACCCCACCCAGCCAAGACCAAGCTGACCCAGATGTTAATGCGCTAAAAATGGTTAAATAAATATCATTTGTACCGTATACCGTTTATACTGCCCACTACTTGTCAGGTAGGTCAAATGCTACAATCAAGTATACTGTAACTCTAAGGAAAACACAGAACTTCAAGTTAACCCACCACAGGGGCAATTACCCCAAAGCAAACTATTGGTGCTGAAAGCAACAGGAAAACATGGAGCGACATCAGAATTAGCACATAAACCAGATTCGAGATAAAGTTTCATTTCAGCAAACATCCAGAGAAACTGACACTTCCCTTCCGAGCGGAGCAGAAACAGAGTAAATTCAGACCTTCACAAGCTTGGCCCGACATCTGAGGGATTTTAATGAAAGGGACTCACACCATTCTAACTACTGTACACCTGGCCGTGTGCCTGCCAAGCGTTTCTCAGATTAGTATCCAACTTATAAAAAAACACACATAACAGTTCAAATCTGAGCTCATATTTAAAGCTTTTGTGCAAAACCATGCATTTTACAAACACCAGGGAGCGAATGTGTCTTTGGTCAAGTTTTGTTAATGTTAGCCCTGAAACCAGTGAAATTATATAAAGGTGAGAACGTCTAGAGCTGAACTCTTAAAGAGTACTCAGATTACATATGGTTTGCATGAGAGCCAAGTTGAGAATAAAAGATCTATGCTTTATTTCTTGCGGTTTCACACTGTGTGCCCACATTTTGCTATTGACTACAAGTACAGGCATGTGATTTAATGTATTTTCTAGTGCACTAAGACACATAAGTCCTATGGCTTGTCCACAACCATAGAATAGCACATTTAAATAGGCATGCACCTAAATGCTGCACAGATGTTTTAGGATCAAATTCACTGAAGGGCTGAAAAGGACTAAAGAAAAGCAAATAAATTCTTGAAGTAAATGTCCTAAGCCCCACAGCCTGGTTTTAACATCATGGGATTTGATTAAATGCAGCAAAAATATGTTTCTATTATGCACGTTAAATCATATGAACTTAAAAAAAATATATAAAAAGTATATTTGCCTTGATTTGCTTGTTAATATCTGCATCACTTAAGATAAAATGGACCAAAGGCTAACAACTGGAGCCAGACAGGACAGAGTGCTACCAAAATGAAAAACAAGTTAATTTCATGCAAATTCATGCCCTTGTGATTGAACTCTATCGGGATAACATGACCTTACACGTGGTTCAAGTGATAACTAACAAGCATTTGACTTTTGAACACACATTATCTCTGCATGCTTATACGTGGCACATTTTAGATTCTATTATGTAAGAAGGAAAAAAGCTCAGAAGACATTCTGGCCTGTTGTAGACTACTGAATATAATGTATTACATACTTAAACTAGATTATAATCAGGGTACATTCAATGACAAGTGAGGTTTTCAATATTAGACACACCGTTATGCTATTTCAGGTACATAATATCACCTAATTGTTGTATTTTTATTATAGGGTGATGCAATAAACTCAAATCTGTTTTTTAGGATTTAGAACAATTATGAAAACAAGACAACTAAAATAAAACAACACAATAATGCTTTCATATGGCACATCAGATTCCTGGTCTTCCCTCTTTATTTGTTTTTGATCAGAAAGTCCTCGCCAGGCTTATGGTGGACATAAACACCAAAATGCTTCTCAGGATATGCTTTAGTTAAAAGTGTCTCATGACCAATAGTGATAAATAATAGTGATTAAAAAACTAACAAGGATCAATGCTTATCACTTATGGTATAACTGAGCAGTCCACCAAGAGATTATATAGATCAGTTTTGGTTTTAGTCTAAAGCTGACGGCTATAAGGCTCAACTGCACTAAACCTTAGTGGTTATTTTGTTGGGAGAGTTGCATAAAATGTTGCTTCTAGATTATCAAGTGTAATACTTTAAATCAAACACTTTAAGCCTAATAATAGGACGCGTTGGACTGCCTGTTGTATAAATGAAAATAGGTGAAAATCTGTAAATCCTTTGGTCCTAAAACCAATTCTTAAATTTCTCTTTTTAAATCTGTAGCAACTGAGCTCCATAAATGTTTATGCAACATTGTCCAGGCCCAAAATAAGGTGAAATCTTACAATCAGATACTAGCAATACCTGTTGCTGATTATGATGTCTAAATAACAAAGCTAGCAGGTATTTTTATTGGTATTAAGTGGCAGAGGCAGGCCATTAGTTCCTTCCTGTGAGCTGTCAGGTTCTTAGATGACAGCTGCCTAGCCAGCGGGGAGAGACAGCCAATCAGAGAGCGGGGCTAATGATATTGAGCTAAGACTGCTAGGAATGTTACAGCCAAGGGGCATTCCAATTGTTCACTAAGGGGTGTTACATGGCCACGTTTATATTATTCATGTCACGTCCAACCAGATACAGGACTTGTGTTTACATTTCTTCAAAAGCACGCATTCAAAGAGAACTGTGCGACATGGCCTGGCTGACTTAACGGACCAAAAGCTAATCTGGCTAGCTGCTGAGCTAGCTAGCTAGCTGCCGTCCTTTTAGAGCAGACTTTCCTCTCGAATGTTGTCATTATGTGTGTCAGCTGCAGCCTCTTTCCGCTTTAGTTATCCCATCACTGCACTGCCCCCCCATTTTCATGCTGGTGGAGGAAGCGTCTCCCCCGCACCTCCTCCCATCTAAAGCCGGGCCCTCCCCTCTTACCTCTGAATTTCAGTTCGTGCTGAGGCTCCAAGAGAAGAACCTGTTCCGGCCTGGCCATATCCCAACAGCTGGAGGGGTGTTATCGCACTGCAACCGGTTCCTGTCGCTTTACCCCCGCGTTAGGATGTTGTTAACGCTGCGACGTCAGACGGTGATGTTTGTCAATGAATTTTTAGCGGTGGATATCCCGTCCCCCGGTCACAAGTAGTACTCGAGCTGCTCAAGGCTGCTGTGATGCAGCAGGAAGGGAGTCAGCCTGGTGACGTCACTGCCTCTGCATAGCCGCCTGCTAGGGAGGGGTGAGGGGAGGGAGGGGGTGATGCCAGGGGGAGCACCTAAAGCTGCTCTGTGGCCACCCATGGGGCCACCACCCCCCATCTAAGGAAATCTGAACCCAGCTAAGAGGTTAGTAGGTGCAGGTTGTCATTTCAGCTGGAGAAGTAAGAGCATCCAAGTTCACCTGCTGCCACCCACAGTGGTGGGAGGAGTGCTTACTTGTGCAAAAGACACAGTTCAATTCAATAAATAACTTGTGCAGCAGATCTGTTTGAAAGTATTTTTCTTTTCTTTTTGGGGGGTAAAGTGGTTGTCAGCAGACAGAAATATCCCTCTTTAAAGAGTTAAAGAGAAATTCTCATGTCAAAATAACAAAAAAAAAAACATCAAAAACAAAATCAGAACTGGAGAATTTTGTATGCATAAAGCACCAACTAAGCTCTGCTCCAACACATTCTCACACACACACAGTCAATAACAGAACATGACCGGTCAAAGCCCATTAATCACCCATTGTTTCAAATCAGGTGTGTCAGAGCAAGGAAATAGCTAAAATATGAGACAATGGCCCTGGAGCAATGAATAATTATCATTTCATAATTGTGTGTGTGTGGGTTCTGGTTCGAATGGACCTGAACCTCCTGCCTGAGGGGAGTGGCTTAAACAGTCCATGACCAGGATGAGAGGGGTCAACTGCAATTCCACCTGCACACCTCAGAGCCCTGGAGGTGTTTGATTCATGGAAGGCTACAGCCGATCACCTTTTCTGCTGAATGCACAACACGCTGTAGTCTCTGCTGTTCCCTGGCAGCGGCCCCAGCGTACCACACAGTGATGGAGGAAGTGAGGATAGACTCGATGGTCATGTAAAACTGGACCATCATCATGGTTAGCATTTTGAATTTCCTCAGCTGCTGCAGGAAGAACATCCTCTGCTGGGCTTTTTTGATGAGGGAGCTGATGGACATCTCCCACTTGAGATCATCGGTGATGGTGGTCACAAAAAAGCGGAAGGAGTCCACGGTTAAGATAGGGGTGTCTGTCAGGGTTATGGGAGACAGTGGAGCAGGTATTCTCCTGAAGTCCACAATCATCTCCACTTTCTTCTGGGCATTCAGCTCCATGCAGGTTTTTGTTGTTGCACCAGGACACCAGACGTTCCACCTCCCTCCTGAAGGTAAACTCATCCTCCTCAGTGAGGAGCAAAGACTGTATGGTGAGGAGGCCAATGAGGGTGGTGTCATCTGTGAACTTGACCATCACAGACTGGTGGCTGGAGGTGCAGCAGTTGGTGTAGAGGGAGAAGAGCAGAGGGGGAGAGGACACAGCCTTGCGGGGTGCCGGTGTTAATGGTCCTTCCCAGACTCTCGTGCTGTCTCCTATCTGTCAGTAAGACAGCTTGTCCTGGAGGAGAGCTGTGCAGACTGTGTTGAAGGCCAAGCTGAAATTCACACACAGGATCCTAGCATAGGTTCCTGGGGAGTCCAGGTGCTGCAGGATGAAATGAAGAGGTTGATTGTGTCATCTACAGATCTGTTGGCTCTGTAGGCAAACTGCAGGGGGTCTAGTAGGAGGGCTGTGATGTTCTTGAGGTGGGACAGAACCAGGCGCTCAAATGACTTCACGACTACTGATGTCAGGGCCACCGGTCTTTAGTCATATGGAGGGTTTGAGCCTAATTTTTAGAATTTGTGGTCAGTATTCTTAATTTAAAATAAAAATAACATCATATTTTATCTAATTTCAGTAAAAATTAGTAGAAATCATTAATGGACCTAAACTGCCTTCTGAAAAAGGGTAACTTGGAGGGCTGGAGTCTGAGATCCCTGGGATTGGCGAGCATCACGTAGATGTTCTGCTCTTTCAGCACGACTCAACACCGCAGCCCGTCAAACGCAAATCTCAAGTGTCATGATTTTATTTATAGCCAGGCAGCTGGTGGAAAACGGAACAACACAAACAACCTTTTAAAAAAAAACAAAAAACATTGTCACTAAATTCCCAAAAGCACACTTCCTTAGAAAAGAAAAAAAACTTCACTCTGACTTTAATTTTTCTCTGTTTTATTAGTAAACAACAGAAAATTCCCTTTTTCACACATTTGGAATTACACAGCAACCAAGTCTTCTCAAGAATTTTGTCACAATCAATATTAAACATGATAAAAAGCTAAATATGGTAACTACACCGCTAATAGACGTGCTGCAGACAGTGTGCATACAAAGAACAGGTGCAATCGAATGGCATCAATCCACACTGTAAGACAGATATAGAATAATAATCAGGTTCCCAGGGCCAGCCCAAGACATTTGATGTTTTCTAATGCAAAAAAAACAACAACAGACATGTCATGCCTTCTGTGTCTAAGAAGAAAAAAAGTATTATAACTTTCATATGATTAGAATTTCATCGTATTTTCATATCTACAGATAAATCTCGTGTCCAAACGGCTTTGGCACCGCAGTCTTCATAGCAACGACAACCGAGCACAAACCTGAAAGAAACATCAAGAGATGGAAATAACTCGAGATGCTTTTAGAGGATTATTTCATCGACTTATTCCATGAGACAAGACTGCACACATAGTGGTAGGTAGGAAAACAGGCCCGATAACACAAACCGTCAACGTGTAGCTGTATAGGAGCTCGTCCCGTTTGCTGGTGATGTGGTAAAAGCCAGCAGCTACAGGTGGTGTTACGACGTAGTGCTGGATGAATTATTAAAGACAGACGAGAATATTAAAAGCATTTCCTCTGAGATTTTTCATTTGGATCTGCAGCACTTTGCATCCAATCAACCCCTATCTGTGGAATCTGATCAGCACAAAATCAGATCAAAATAACTGGAGGCTGAATGGATGAGATCAAAGTTGGATCAAAACAGTTGAAAAGCCAGAAAATGTGGAAAGTTTATGCACAGACGGGCCTGACGATTGCACAAAAGTGAGTCAGTGTTGGCTCACAGGTCAGCCACTAGCGTCCAATTAGAGACATATGTCAAATTAGCATAAAGACAATAGTGAAAATCAATTATGTAAAGTTCTTGTATGCTGTCCAATGATTTAATGATACAGTAAAGAACTGGAGTTCAAGACAAATGAGGCACGAGTCTGAAACAAAAGAGCTCCGGTGGTTCTTTGCAGAGTTGATGCAAAGGCTGGATGAAGGGTCAGCGTGTCGACACGTCCGACTCGCCACTCGCTAACATGAGATTTGAGCAAGTTTCTTCAAAATGAGGTCTAGTTTCCAGATCTCACGGTTTTCATCAAAAGCAAATAAACAACACTTGATGTGAGAGCTGGTGCTGATTAGGGGAAAAAAGAGGAAGGACGAATAATGTTTATGGGAGAATTAAAGAATCTGGCACGGCCTGACAAAAAAAATTAGCCTGGGTTATGTTAATGTTTTCAAAGTAGCAGAAGATGACTAAAGACGGGGAGGCTCATCAGCGAGGGATTAACGTGTGAGAGAGGGCACCATAAACAAGTGTGTTAACACCATCTTTAGTGATTGTAAGAGGAAATGTAGAACAGATGCGAGTAGATGGCAGCGCGGAATAATCGACACCCACCGTTTTAGGCTTTGATTAAACGTCAGGAGAAGCTGCCAGTAAAGTCCTTCAGATCACAGAGGTTTATTTATAATAACAAGGTGTTACACATAAGAACGTTTCAAGTGCAAATCAGACTTTTTCTCCAAAGCCAAAGAAAAGAAGAATAACAACATTGCCCGTTAGCCCGTTTACTCTCTAGCAGAGTTAGCCCGCCCCTCTCCGTCTTCATCGTGTTAAACAAGCAGCTCCACGTTCACCCTTCAAACATCACGGAAACATTCATTTTCCAAAATGCCGAACCATTCCTTCATTAAGGAGGAAGTGCGCTCTCAAAAGTCTTTCATTTCTGCATTGTTTGCTGTGTGATTGGTGTTTACATGAAAACGAGGCTTTTTGGTATCTTCATGGAGACAGCAATCACACATCAGACGACGCGTTAATCCTGCACAATCCGGTAGTGACTGACGACATTTTCTTCTCCCTTTAGAGCCTTTGATAAATTACTAACTAAACACTAACAATAAAGAAGGTTCCTTCATGAAGTTTACTCTTTTTTAGAGGAATATTACAAAAAAAGGCAGTACATAAGGGTCTACGAAAATGAGTGGATGAGATTAAATCACTTTCTTGCATGTTTTGGTTGAAAAATAATAAATTTGTTCCAATGAACAAGATTAAATGATTCTTCCACATAGAGTGGAGTTTCCCTTGCAGGGGTCTTCATAATGTAACATATTATTAAGCATTTCCCCTTCCAGCCATTTGAAGATGACACCTGAAGAGTTATGCTACTGTTGAAAGTCGTAAAAATGTGTTTGCTGCTGCCGTCAGAGACGTACTGCTGCATCCAACAGGTGTGGGTGATTTAGCAGGGTTTTGGAGAGTGTGTATGTGTGTGGCGTCTGCAGACTGGGAGCACAGCAGGCATGTAAAGGTCAGGTCACGGGGTCAGTCACCAGCATCATCAGCAGCATGTCCTGCGAGACTCCGAGGCCTGTCGTCCCAATTTAAAACTTCTCGCCGAGGGTCCTCCCGCACCATCGACAACGGGGATCCGCTTACCTACGACACACACACACACACGGGTTGTTAATAAAGAAGCTGATGATGTCCGGGCCAAACAGCACCAGGCACTTCAGAAACACACTCACTTATCTCTGTAAACACCTCGTCGATGTTAATGGCGTTCTTGGCGCTGGTTTCCACAAAGATGGCATGGATAGAGTCTGCATAGTCCTTGGCATCCTTTTCTGGCACTTCCCTGTAAACAGAAGGGATCTATTAAAGAAACAAAATGTTGCAACTGAGATTGATAAAGATGTTATTGCTGATAACTGATAATATGTGGAAGATTTCACAATTGAAAGGATGAATCTCCATGAATGAACTAACAATCCTCTTGCTGTGAGTTACCAGTACTACAAACTGTGCCACCATGCAGCCCCTATACATGACTCCAGTGTTGTGCCTGAACGCGTTCATTGAACAATCGTTCGTGAACTCATTTGTTTGTTTTTTTGAGAACGTGAACGGAACTCGCTCGTATTTTGCCTGATGAAGGTTAAAGTGAGCGCGCTCATTCTGGTGTTAGTGAACAGGTTTATGAACGGCGCTCTGTCTCCATTCGAGAGCTCCAGATCTCCATGAAGCTAAAGCCGTAGCTAAAACATCCTGTTAACTATAGACAGACGCCATAGACATATCAGTCGATGTGGCGTCCACCCTTCAATGTCTGTTAAGAACAGACCTTGTGGTGCGTTCCATTTACCTTGGAAAAAATACAACTTTATGCAAAATTGATTTTAGATGCACCCTTACATGTTTGCCTTGTAAAATAAACACGTTTCCACCACAGCTAGTGTTGTTATGAGGAGCTGCTATATTGAACCTCAAAGTTGGATTCAAAACCATTCTCTGACTTTGGGGGGAGTTCCAGTTGATTTTTCATACTCAAAAGATGGAATTTCCAAGTGTCAAATACACTAGAGCCAAATCTGAAAGTAATCCACCGGATTATTTTTAAAAAATAGTTGTGGCGTCACTGTAGAACCGTTCTGTACCGGGTCTGTGGGGGAAAACATGGAACCAATATCGAACGAAACTGTGCTTTAAGTACAGACCAAAGAGTAAAACTAACTAGAAATGACCCAATTTTATCACGTTTGATGTTAAAGGTGTGGGAAACTTGTTTAATCAATATATTTGCAGTGGTCTCTGGTAGGAATGAATGCCTTGCAAACTGTACTCAGGGCAAAAAAAGCCCTTCTTGGATCAGTACCGACAAGTTTGCTGCTGCAGAGTGGCAGCAGACAGCAGGATTTGGAGTCTATTTCCTGATATTTGTACATCTTGCCTCGGACTGGATAACAGGAACGCGACTCTACCACTGACTTGCAACGTGGATGTTTTATATTGAGACAAATTGTCAACTATATATTCTGGTGGGGACATGTACCCGGCTAAAATGACACCTATGAGTTTGACGGAAGAATATTAAATAAAGAGGCCGCTTTAGAGGTGGAGAACAAGAAGGTGCCTGCATTGCTGCAGGCCCCCAATAAACCACATAACAGTACTGTTTTTCGCTAACGTTCACCTGGCGTCTGACAGGTCACACTTGTTGCCAGCAATGGCGACAACTATTTCAGGAGGGCCGTGCTGGCGAAGCTCTTTCACCCAGTTCTTCAGTGTTTGGAAGGTCTCCTGATGACACAAAGTAATACACAATAAAATGATACACAGGTAGGCACTCTGCATCTCCTGACGCGATTACACAAACTGTAATCTTCCAATTGATCAATTAGTTACTCAAACAAAATGTGGGCAGACAGGACGGCCATTAAAAGCAGAGAAGAGCCGAGTGTCTACATGTCTGGGTCATAGCTGAAAATAATTGGAGCAGTATTTTTTATGCATATGCCACCTTTGTGTTTTGCCCTTGTTCTGCCACCTTTACTTCACTTTTTAAAACGTGTGACTCTAAAGGCAAGACAAAAAAAGAGCATACTTGCAAAGAGTAGTGTAACAAAGTAATTTAAATTATTTTTATGTCAAAATTGTAGGGGTTAAAAAAATTAATCTAACTAATTAGAGGCTTTGTAGTTAATTAATCTTGATTAATCACATTTTAATCATTCAAGACAATTTGCCCCAAACAATTTTTTTAAATCAAAAATAATGACAGATGACACACCCACACTTTAATGAGTATATTTCTGTAACCACAAGGTCTATTTGATTACTTTGATCTCATTATGAAGGTAACTATTGTGGGATTTGTTGGGATGTGTAAATATTAGTATATGTGTTATTAATGAAGTGTAAATGGACATGGAACATTGTAAATTTGTACTGAACACCAGGTGGCAGCAGAGCACTGCTAATATATATAGAGGTGTAGTGTAGAGTTCAGGGGACGTTCTGCTGAGAGTTACAAGATGAATGCTGTGTGTGTGCTGCTGTAATAAAGTTCATATGGATAAAGTTACTGCCTGCTGCTTTCTACCAACTAGAAAACATAACGGTAAAAAAGTTGATTTTCCTTCCTTTCTTTTCTTCGTGAAGAGCGATTTGACATGATTCATTTAGTTGTAGTTTTAGTTGTGTTTGGAGCACGTAAAAAAGGTTTATATTGTCTTGTAGCCCAGGTTCTAATGTTTTGTTACATGTGCAGCTTGATGATATTTATTAATGTATAGAGCATAAATTGTGATGCTAAACTTTTCCGGCCCCCAATTGGGGGGCACTTGGTCTCAAAGGGGTTAATTTTAACACATTATTTTTTTCTAATTAATTAATCGTAATTAACGCGTTAAATTCCCACCCCTACAAAATTGAAATACAAATTTGATTGGTTGCATTGCCTTAGCTAGATCTAGCAGTCAATCATCTTAGCCTAACCTCAAGACTGGAGAATAAAGTAAACAGCATTTCTCTCCGCCAACCTTTACCTCGTTATTTTCCCATTTTAACACATTTTATCTTGCATTTATATTGCAACAATACACTCTACTCTTTTTATAGGCACATAAATGACAAAACTGTGTGATTTTGTGGATGTGAATAAAAATGTTACCGACCTCTTTAGTGATGTCATAAACAATGATGGCTGCCGCTGAGCCTCTGTAGTACATTGGTGCCAGAGCGCGAAACTATCGGAAGAAAGAGACAAGGTCAGACAGTGAATAAGGATTCTCCTTGAAGGCAACAATATAACTGGTTTGTTTACAGGTTTTTATGAAGCTTCATGTCTCTTTAAACTAGATCATTTGTAGGATCAGACACAAAGTTTGAATAAAAACATGAATCCAAATGAAACTCAGCAAGTTTCAGAGCAAAAAACGACTTTAAAGACTTTGATTTTCTTTCAATTCTCCATTCTTGGATATGAAAACAGTACATAATATATAATTTCAGTTTAATAGTCCAGATATTCTTTTTTTATTGCCTCTCACAGACTGTTGATCAGGGTTGTGGCTTTGCACAGACTGTGGATAATCCATTACACCAGCACAAACTTATGGCAATTACATCATCGGGAGTTTTATTGAGCGAAATAATATCGAGTTTAATAAACTCCAAACAGAGCAGAAAACTATAACATTGAGTGCTGCTTTAAATAAAAAACCCAAACGTTCCTATATTCTTTAGCCGCGAGCCAAGGGGCCGCGCTGTCGTTCCACCTCACACATGTGAAAGCCATCAACGGAAAGATGAGCAGAAAGTGTCAAAAGCTGTCCGTGGGTGGATATTTATGAAGGATCATGCATTTGATCTTAACCCAATACATCACACGAACCCGCTTAATCAAAACAACATGTGTAAAGTTTCTAAATCCAGAGCTGCCCCGGGAGGCCCGGAGCATGCCAGATTCCGGTATTTGTTGGTAAAGCTGTTTCCAGCACAGTCGGACCTGGGCTGACCAATCAGCCTGCTGGGTGAACATTCAAAATAAAATAAAACTTGTAGGTTTAAACACCTTTGTGATGATTTCAGCAACAGCTTCAGCTTTGTACAGACGACTAATTCTGAAGCGACGTCAGTCAGATATGCAAAAACTTCCAAGATAATAGTTATCCCTAAATATACTGAGCTACTGCTCTAGCCTGATGTAACCAGTAGTAGATAAAATTCTCAGAACATTTTAATACTTTGATCCTTTTTGCTTATGCAACAACCCCTTCTGGTGGTTTCTAAACTGAATGAACCTTTGCTTCACTTCTTGAGTCACAGGGTGATATTTTAATTTTTTTAGCTTCCTTAAACAATTACAGATAATTAATAAAAGTAAAAAAAGATTTTTAGAAAAGTGTTTAAAACTAGCCTATTTTTGAAGATTTAAAACATTTCTTTCTATGCACACTTTAAAGGGACACTAGTCAGTTTTGGCTTGTTTTTAGCACTCCCTAGTGTTCGTTGGTGAAACCGAAAGTGAAACTTATCTCCTCGCTGTGCGTTCGTCTTTTTAACACCTTAATCTAACTGCTGAAATGTCTCCTCAGCCTTCATTAGTGTCTACAGGAGCGGTTCATCACTAAATCAAACAAATCAGCTGTGTTCATGATCTAAAACATGCAGGAAACATGCTGGAAGCAGACTGCAGCACCAGGATTGTCAAGCTCAAATTTTCTAAGTCCCAACAGACCGGACCTGCAACTGTGAAGTTGCAAGTGGAATATTCTGGCCACAGGGGCGGCAGGGGCTGGGTGGCCTTTCATTAACCCTGTAAAGGGTCATTTTAGCACATACTGGCTCAAGAACATGATTTAAAAATGTGAAAAAGTTGCACAGTGTCCATTTAAAACGAAGCTATCAGCAGACCAATAAATTCAATAATGATCCATCCATTTTCCTCCACTTATTCACGGTTGGGTCGTGGGGGCAGCAGCCTAAGCAGAGAATCCCAGACTTCCCTCTCCCCAGCCACTTGGGCCAGCTCCTCCGGGAGAATCCCAAGGTGTTCCCTGGCCAGATGAGAAACATAGTCTGTCCAGTGTGTCCTGGGTGTTCCCTTGGATCTCCTCCTGGTTGGACATGCCTGGAAAACCTCACCAGGGAGGTGTCCAGGAGGCATCCTAACCAGATGCCCGAGCCACCTAAACTGGTTCCTCTCGATGTGGAGGAGCAGCAGATCAACTCCGAGTTCCTCCTGGATGACCGAGCTTCTCACCTTATCTCTAAGGGAGAGCCCAGACACCCTGCAGACAAAACTCATTTTGGACACTTGTATCCACGATCTCATTCTTTTGGTCACTACCCAAAGCTCGTGACCATAGGTGAGGGTAGGAACGTAGATCGACCGGTAACAGCTCAGCTCTCTCTTCACCACGACAGACCGGTACAACGCCCACATCACTGCAGATGCAGCACCAATCCGCCTATCGTTCACACGCTCCATGTTTCCCTCACTCGTGAACAAGACCCCGAGATACTTAAACTCCTCCACTTGAGGCAGGACCTCATCCCTGACCTGGAGAAGGCATTCTACCCCTTTCAGACTCACTAATGATATTTATTTGAAACAAAACAGCCCACATCTCCAAACTTGGAATGACCCTTCCATTACAACCTTTCTATTTTCTTTTACAATGGAACGGATTAAACTATCCATCTCGGGGTGACAATGTGACCTCAGAAAAGCACACATTCCACATAATTACAGTTGTTCCTGGCCCAGAAGCCTACCAACAGGAATCCAGCTTGGGGATGTTTGGCAGAGGCACTGAGGAGAGCTCTGTCTGGTTTGCTGGCGAGTGTTGGGGCTGCTGTGTGGTCTATCTGTGCCTTAACTTGAAGAGCAATCACACTCAGGCCAGATGTACGGCCACACAGAAGCACAGAGAGTACGTCCAGCGAAACCCCGGGAGTGCTGATTAACAGCTGAATCCACAAGCTGAGGGTATGATGAAAGGGACCCTCCTGTTACAGTTGAGTGTAAAGTTGTTTTTGCTTGTTTTCTGCATCAGAAGACAGGAATAGATTGAGGACAGTCGGCCTCAGTTGTACTCGTAAGGTCTGATCTGATCGTGAGTCGTGAACTGTGAAAATCCCACTGCTTTCCTTTCTGCTTGTGTCTTAGCTGGTTTATTATTGTGACAGGCCAAAGCTTCAGACAGATTAGGAACGCGAAGGATTGAAATGCCACAACAGCTTTGGGAACAAAATGCGTTTGATAGTTTTCTACTTGGGAGATTTACGAGCCACGTGCATAAGAAGTAGAAAAAACGTGGAGAAAAGTGGGGGAAAAAGGGCTTTCTGAAGTGGAGTGGCAGTGATTAGATAAGGCACGGCGTGCAGCACACGTCATTCTGGTGAGACGGTTTGAATTTGTCCCCCGTTCTTATCTTAAACGGGGCCGCGCGGATGTCCCCTGAGAAGCCTCCAGGGAGGAGGAGGATAACAGACAAGCAGCATCTTATCTCGCCTCCCTGGAGAGCGCGGCAGCAGGGATACGGCGTCTCAATAGAAGGAGGTCGAACGAGAGAAAGGGAAGTTCAGGCACAGAAAAAAGGGAAGAGAATTGTGTTGCAGAGTGAGTCAAAAGGAGAAAGTTAGTGTTCCTTTCACTGGTTATTATGGTGTTTCTACACAGTCCCATTCAACATGCGTCCACTTCCACTCTGCATTAAGTAAATGACAGGAAGTTTTAAAGGAAATGACATTTATAGTCTTAAACGGGAGCTGGGATTACCCAGAAATGGGGATTTAAGTAAATCAACATGAAATATTATCAAATGAAAGGACTGGCGCTATCGAGGCATGTCTAAAAGGTAAAAAGAAAAAGAGAAAAGCGATCAGAAAGGCCAAATCATGACAAAAAATGACTAAAATGACATTATTTAAGTTCTGGACAACTGAGAATAAATCAGGAGCATAAAGAAAAGTTGGATTTGTGTGAGACGGCAGGAGCTGATCGTTCTTTAGGAAGGAAAACGTTGCCCCCTATCAGAAGTTCTAACTAACTGCAGCATGCATGAGCCTCCATGCTGTTGTTAGGGAGTGGCACATGCACGGCCCACATAGGCTGAAGCAACGTTAAAATGAAAGCTCTGGGCTGCAGAGCTAAAAGTTAAGAAATCTTTAAAACCAAAACTTAATGAAAGAGCAGAGGGTGGAAAATACAAACCCGCTCTTGTCCTGCTGTGTCCCAGATCAGGAACTTGTGAAGCTCGTTCTGGTACTGGACCGTCTTGGTCATGAAAGATGCTCTGATGGGAAGAAAATGTATTATTAAAACTGAATATATTTAGTATTTATTAACATTTACAAGCTTGATTCCTTTAATATTTGTTCCATTACAAGCATTGGTAACTCTTTACAATGAGGGCCCCTTTATTAAAGCAGCATATTTCCTGAATGTTTTCCTCTTTCAGGATTTATGAATGATTTTTTAGAAATCCGTAAAAGTGATTGTCTTATCATGCAGTGTGATATAATAGAAGCAATACTCCTTTTTTTTGCTAAGCCCGCCCCCTGCCCGTAAAATCCGTGCAATAGGAAACTGAGTGGCAACCAGAACTAACCAATAGCGTTAGACTACCGCTTACGTGCTTCAAATTTAAGGAAGTACCTCGGCTGATGCAGAGTTGATGAACTTTTCACGGACAAGTAAGTCTTTAAAATATACATATATGAAAACACAACATGACATGAGAATAATAATTGTAAACAACGTGTTTTGGCTCTGTGTGTCGGCTACAGAAGCACATTCATAAACAAGAAACGTGCAGTCGCCATCTTAAATTATGGAGTCAAACCGACTATTGGTGTGATACGCTTGTCAGCCACTAGATGATACCATCAGATAAAAGAAAATACTCTGGAGAGCTACTTTAACGTTACTTAGTGCATTATTTAAGCATTAATAAACAAAAGGTCCATTTATTAATGTTTTCCAGAATTGTTAACTATTAAAGGAGTCAGCACCTATAATACCGTGGATATCTACGTCCTATTATAGTCTTTTAGGCCATTAAAATAAATTGTATTGGAAAAATAAATTAAAAATGTGCTTTTTTGATCCTTTATTGTGAAGGGCATATTTTCTCGCGAGATCACACGCAATATTTCGACTGTCTCGGACGCGCGCGGGACTGAGGGGCGCGTTGATTGGTGGAAGGAAGCAGGAAGCAGCTTCAGCGTCTCGCTCCAAAATAACAAATGTTATAACTGAACCCAACCTAGCAGTGACCTACGGGATCTAACCGTGTATGTATGAGCCCGAGCCTCGCCTCGTGCATAATGGTGCCCTCGCTTGTTGTTGAGTTGGGACAAAGCAAGCTAACAGCCAGGCATCGGCTCTTATGCTGTTGTGAAGATGGAATACACAAACCGATCGGAGTTTTGTCTCCCATAACACGGATTATAACACGAGTCTTCAACGGTAAGACATAATTTATGCGTTTCACGTTATGAAATGAGCTTTGTTGTGCTGGTTTGTTCGCTGCTGGTTCATATTTGTTTATATTTGGCCTTTGTGACGACATATAGGCCAGAACTCAAGTTCTCG
Source organism: Aphyosemion australe (assembly GCA_006937985.1). Classification (NCBI taxonomy): domain Eukaryota; kingdom Metazoa; phylum Chordata; class Actinopteri; order Cyprinodontiformes; family Nothobranchiidae; genus Aphyosemion; species Aphyosemion australe. The sequence goes on along the minus strand of SSNS01000059.1, from coordinate 1,851,314 downwards.
TTTTGGAGTGCGCGTGCTCGTGGGGTGCATGTGAGCTGGTTGAAGAAGGCAAGATTAAACAAACGCTTGAATGTTAAATATCGGCTTCTCAGCCAGTGAAAAATCATTAGGAAGCCATTATAGACATGTTTTCAAGTGGAAAAGTGAAAATTTCAGGTGATGACTCCTTTAAGTGTCCTTAAGGTTAGGACAAAGGGCCAGGGGGGTCTGCTTAGTAATGCATTACATAATATGGTTAAGTAGTTGTTAATACTTTATTTAATAGTTGCTTAATAATGCACCAAGTAATGTTAATAAAGGGACCATTATTGTAAAGTGTTACCCAAGCATTAAATAAAGATTTGAACCTTTAAAGCGGGTTTGCCCAACCCTGGTCCTCAAGAGTCCCTATCCAGCATGTTTTAGCTGTTTCTCTGCTCCGACACACCTGATTCAATGGTTGAAACACCTGTTCAGCAGCTCATCGAGCTCTACAGAAGCCTGTTGATCACCACTGATTCAAATCAGGTGTGTTTGAACAGGGAGACAACTAAAACATGCTGGATAGGGAATCTCAAGGACCAGGGTTGGGCACACATGTTTTAATGATACATAAGATAAATCCTGTCATTTAATGTTATTCAGCTGTTTTAATCCAAATCAGATCATCAGTAATGATTAAATCAGGAACATTAATATAAAATAATTACTTATAAACTCAATGATGCAGATGGAACTTACCCGATTGTTGGATTGATGTTTGGATCAAAGCTGTCCTCCACGAATCTACAAACTATACTGGACTTTCCAACACCAGTGTCCTGCACAGACAAAACAAAGACGATGTGGACTAAACACGAGACCTTTTCTGCCTTTCTGCAGAAAAGATCCAACATATTTAATGGTTTAACTGAGTGGTTAAAAATAGAGAACTCATATGCCGTGTTGCTGATAGGAAATATTTATGTTTATAATTGTTGTTGTGATTCCATGGCTGCAGGACAGTTTCTGTTCCTAATTTAAGATTTTTTTGGAAATGAGTGATACAAAACCTACTTGTTTGTTTTACATTGTAACTGGTACTTCATCAAATTAGTAATAAATCTATCTTTTTAATGATAAAGGTATTTTATTAAAGAAAATTAAAAAAAAGAAGATGCAACATTTTCAGCAAAGCTTCCTTGAAGGGGCAAAGCTTCGCTTATTTCTCAATAGGGTCATGAGGAGCTGGTGCCTAATTCCAGCTGTCAAACGGTGAGAGGTGAGGGACAGCCTGGACAGGTCGCCAGGAAGTACATTAATAAAAAATGTGTTAATATTATGAATAAATTTAAAAGTAGCTGAGATGCTCATATTTCAAATTAATAATAATAATAATAATTCATCGAACTTATATAGCGCTTTGTTAGGACACTCAAAGACGCTGCATGCACTCACACATTCACACACTGCTGATGATGGTAAGCTACTGAGTAGCCACAGCCGCCCTGGGACAGTCTGAAATTGTTTACGTCCTCATTATGCAGCTGTGGAGTGATGCGCTATTCCGTGACTGGGAGGCACGTGTGTTAACAACACGTTTTCGTGTTGTTTGCTGGTTGAAATCACACAAAATTTTCACGCGTAAAGTATATGTTGTTGACACGTTGATTGCTCGTTAAAAACATGTACTTTTCGTGTGAGAGTCGCACGTAATGTTGCGCGTTTGTGGCACACTTTGGGTTCCATAGCCACGGTGCCACAGCAGGCTTTCCCCGCAGCACCACGAAGCTACCAGCGTGTTCAGCTCAGGTGCTGCAGAATGAGAAACTCCAACGTTTTGTTGTCGGCAATTTCTCTGTTTATTAACGTAACTTTCACTGTTGGCTGGCTCCGTGTTTTTGTGAGAGATGCCGCTGTGAACTGGGACTTAACCCAGATCGATGGTTCGCTGTGGCGACGCCTGAAGGGAAAAAAGCCGAAGGAAAAAGTATTTCGTTTTGAAGGCTGCTAATCGTGCAGCTGTCTTTTCCAGCATGTTGAATGCCCAGTATGCACACATTACAAGTGGCTGTTACACTGCCTTTGCTGTCCAGTTTAAAATACCACCAACATACAGATATTTTAGCTCTCCTGTGGAGACAAGTTAGCGCTGCGTTAGCCTACTAGCTAACAGCTGTATGGTGTCTGAATCCCCACCTGCCGTACATTATGTGACGTAATGGTTTTGTTTTGGGCCAAGAAACAAATAATACTGATATAGAGGAACATGTTAAGATATCAGAATGAATTTAAAATGTCATATTTGTTGTTTTATAAGGTTAAATCTGATCTTTTTCAACCGATTCCGAGTCCTTTGAAAGTCACGTGATCGGGCCCGATTTCCGATCGGAAATCGATCCGATCACGTGATCGGATCAGAGCATCCCTAGTGTGGAACACTGAAAACCCCATTTTTAAATTATTATTTCTGATTATAATCAGTCATTCTGAGTTTCTCCTGCAGGCTGAACATGAAAATAGTCTCCTACACAAATAGACGATGAAACTCTAGGACTTGAAAATCTTGACAGATCTACATCACACTGTCATTTAATGTTCAAGAACTCACCCATCTCGACTCATGACGGGGAAGGCTGTTGTTGGTTTACAGCAGAGAACGTCTCAGCTAGTAGAAGCTAACTGTTAGCATTAGCAACTCCACCACACGGCAGAACTCCTTCAGTCTTGTGTTATTTGTGGAGATAAAACATCAACGTTGCAAGTCAGTGGTAGAGTCGTATTGCTGTTATCCAATCCGAGATGAGATGTCCAAATATCAGGAAACTCCAGATCCTGCCGTTTGAAGCTACTTTCTTGACTTACAGGGCATTCATTCCTACTAGAGACCACTGCAAATGCATTGATTAAACGAGTGTTCCCCACCTTTAAAACTAATCAGAAATTTAACTGCAGATTGTTCTAATTTGAGTTTTTTAGAATAATAAGAATGAGCTCAAATCTGAAGGTCCAAGAACCAGTAATCGGTATCGGCTGTCAAAAGCTACAATCGGTGCAACTCTAGCTGAAAATCTACAACAAAAACTCAACAATAGACCACCCAGTTCTCATTTCAGATCAACAACCTGAAATAATATTTAATATCCTTTATATGGGGAAGCTTTGTTTAGTGATCAATTGTCATAAAACTGAGGGGAAAAACATAAAAAATTACTGTAGTTACCACTGTGACAATTTCTAAATGATGCGTTTGGTTCAACAGAGTTTAAAAAGAAATGTGAGAATTTTACTTCAGAAATTAAATTCTTGTAAACAGACTGTTTAATCAACAAACTTAAGTCACCATAACGTGACCTGGGCTCAGCCAGGCTGACTACACAGATAGACAGTAGTTTTGATGACACAAACACAAACAGGCGTTCAATAAAAGCTGCATAGAAATCGATGCTAACTTACCCCCAGGAGACAAACTTTCAACTCTCTCAACGCCATATCGATCTCTCAAAAGACAAGTTTAAGATGATGAAGCTCATTGACGATTTTCACCTATCCTCGCTTCTTTTCTTGAATATTCTTCAGATAGTCTGTTTACACACGCCTCTGTTTCATTGTTATCACACGCTGACAGGTACGCATCCCAGGTTAGTCGAGGGTTTTTACAGTAAACGCTAAAAACGCCACGTAGTTTCTCATATCTTTAAATGTTGTCATTTTTGTAAACAGCGACGCTTCCAGATCGCAACGTCTCCATCTTGAACTACGGCATACGGTCACGTGACCGCGGCGGCGCTTTTATTTTTTTATTTTTGTTAGAATGAACACAAAGAAAAACCACCGGCTGCGTTCACGTTTAGTTATGTGAAGTTTGAGCCACGTTGTGAAACAATAGTGGGAGTAGCTGTGCAAAAAGAATGAACTGGTAAATAACAGCACCAGGAAGTGAGATTTGAGGAAGTAGCCTGCTACCGTGTTTGAGTGACAGACAGTCCACACGGGACGGACGACGGCAGCCCACAGAGCCGATACTCAAGATGGCAGGTAATGGCACTTTTAAAACCTTATTTGCTTAAATAACTAAATGCTTTTAAGTATCTATAACATACGATTTTGTTGTTCGGCATCAAGTCGGCTAAACACCGCTAACTACTTCACTACTTTTCGGGCATTCCCGTAGCTAAGTAAAGTGCTGAAGAACAAACCGTGTTAGCGGACTTAGCAACACTAGCCTGGCGGCTAACGAAAGCTACTCGGGAGGGGGGTGTCGAAATAGGTAATTTCGAAAGCTAACTCACAACTTCTCGTTTTATCAACACAGATTTTAAAATTGACCAAATAGTTGGTGTTTAAACGTCATTTATGTCTGCAGTTGGGTTTATTTTGATCGGTTGTCATAGCAAAGGCTATCGAGTTGCCCTAGCTAACGTTAGCCGGGTAGCTATAGTCAGTTTCAGCCATAATCTGATCAAATCCCCCTTCATACCATAACAAGGCGGGTATATTGTACTCTGGGGTTGCCTTATTTTTCTCTGAACGATGTCTGCTCCACACAGAAAGTACTAGACTCCATGTATCATTTCGAGGTAGAGGTTGTTTTTATATTTGGAACACATTCCTTTGCCTGCCCAGCTGTAAACACATGCTTCTCCACCGGAAACTTCTTCCTGGGCTTTTAACCAGCTCATTCTACTTTTGACATATACGTGGGACTAGGTCTTAATATAAAATCTTTTTATATATATTTATTTTAATAGTTATAAATGGAAGAATAATGGACTATATCCTCTACAGCAGTATACATATCAGATGAATGAACAAGAGAATTATTGAGACATTAGACAAAAAGACAGATTATATTACCACATCAAAATGTTACAATAATTTAATGGTTGTTTTGGATGACAGCATCATTTTTCTAGAATATCACTAAATTCACTTCTAAATTAAGATTTTTCTGGGTGATTATTGGTGGATGTGGGTTATTCCTGTTGTTTCTTTGGGTAATGTATTAGATAAGACGCACATAAACAACTTGTGATTGTAAATAATAAAGGATTTGACTGCCACATTTATGTTGTGAATGTAAAAATTACAATTTTTAATAAACTCATTGTTCATTTTAGGACCTGCTCACAATTAACTAAAGCATCAGATGCTTTGAATTTGTGGATTTGGTTGATATTCATAAATTATGTGAATTTGCATAATCCATTACAAGACATTCACAAAATAACCAGTTAATTACATAAACATAAAAATTACATAAAGATTTTCCTTATACTATGTACTTTATTTACATAGTTACAATTACATGCACATGTAACTTTAGTTATTAACCCATAGACTTTAAACCAGTGGTGTCTCCACCTCCCTGCTGCACGTCCTTCTCCAACACACTTGATTCAGTCATTGAATTACCTTTTTGACGTGTCCTCAAGTTCCACAGATGCCTGTTTCAGTGATTCATTCAAATCAGGTGTGTTGCAGCAGAGATTTGGTAAAACTGAAGCTGTGTTTATGTAGGGCCTTAAACATGGAATCACTGGAATCTTGTTTGGTTATCAGATGAAAGAATGAAAGATAACCACTCCAGCTGGATAGCTTCACCTGGCGGGTACCAGAGACCGGAGGCTTAACAGTAGACACAACTTTTTACTCTAATGCAACACCCTAGTTTTAGTCATAAGGTCATTTCATAATCACTCGTTTGCCATCATTCCATCCAAAGTTTCCTGGATATAGAGAAATGTCTTTTCCATCCCCTGGGTAATAAATACATCGGTGCTTACCAAGTTCTCATTTTGCCTCACAAGTCTCTGTTTTAAAGATGTGGTTTCAGAGCATGAGACTCTGCTTTAGCAGAGTGATTAATCGGCTAAAGCCCAATGATTTGTTGCCCTGACTCACTTAGCAATTGCCAGGCAGTAAAACTGCCATCCCGTGGCTCTTTTCGTTTTCTAGGGGTTGCTTTTTGGACCGATCGTTCATTCTCTCTCCATTTATTCATTTTGTTTCACTTGGGTTTTCATTTTTCAGTATTAAAATGTAAACCCCAAACAAAATGGCACATTTTTCACTGAAAAAGGAGCAGAAAGATAAATCAGAAAGTTTTAAAATACCCTCAGCAAACTAAATTAAAGTTTTGTTCCACATATCACAGCTAAAATACAAAGAACTGCAAAGAACATTATAAATGTACGAGTGTTTTAATGACATTTGGAATTTACTTTTATTTTCTTTATCATTGCAGGCCTATCTTTATACTTTGAAGATGGCCACGATGATCTGGATGATTGTAAGTACTAGATCCATGTTATATAAATTTGTGTTCAAATTCATAGTTTTATCACTTTTAGGAAATTTTGTTTAGTAGGGACTATTTAGAATAATTTAGTGATGTCACACTCTGGTTTTTATTGTTTTGTTGCACTTACGTTCTCCGTTTTTGACATTTTAGCCCCAGTATGATCATCACGGCAGCACAATGAAAATGATATCTGTGCGTTAGGCATCGATCTGGACTGCAGGTGTAAAAACATCGTTTTCTCACTCCCACAGTTGGATTCGATGATTATTCTTCAGAGTGTGACGGCATTCGCATCACAGCCTTCCTCGATGCTGGACAAGACAACCTAACTCCTCTTGGGAGGCTAGAAAAGTACGCCTTTAGCGATAACACCTTCAACAGGTAAGTGGAGTCCGGCGGTCCAGATTCCGCATCAAACACGCCGACGTTCCTTGCTACGGCTTGTTGTTGTTTAAGTCGATAAATATTTAACTCTTCCCTTTCTTCATCCACACAAAAAAAGTTTAAAATTCTGATCTCTTTAGTTTATTTATTTTCTGGCATCTGTCGTTTTATTTTTATGCTGGATGTGTCGTGAAGGGATATGTTTATGTTGCTAACCGTAGCAAAGATGGATCAGGTTTTTGTTACAAAGAAAGTGGATAATAGCAGCTCCGCCTTTTGTGATCTTATGTAATTAATATGTCTACGTTGTTATGGGAACAATAGATGTTGAAGGCACTATTCAGCACTTTCCAGATCTGTGAATTATCTGTAAATTCCTGGAGTTTGGTCGTTTTAATCTGTAGAAGAGTTCACAAAGTAAATGCATGCAAAGTAGAGTGAGCATGAACTTGTTTTTAGTATTTATATTATTATTTTTAATAGCTGTATGTATAAGTTGTGTCCCCGTTGTCTGAATGACATTATGTGTGCTTTATTTTGTTTTTACAAATGCCTGAACTGCTGCAGGAATGTCTGGATGTTTGCTTGAAAAAATACTCAATTGCTCCTTTGTTTTGAGTGTGTGTGTGGGGATTTGTGTCGTTCTACATTTTTTTCTTAATGTGCTACCATCTGCCTGGAAAATAGTGCATCCTCATGAATAACCCATTTAAAGTCCTCGTTTTATGTGCACCTTCAAAAACCAATTTCAGCTTGTCTGGATGCTTTTCGCGGTCAGGCTTGCAGGGTTCAAGCACTCGTGTTATTTTCGAGTAGACGTGTGTAATGCACTTGGCGGCTCTGTCATTGCTGTGCGTTACGCTGTGTGTACTTGACATTCGTAGTCACTGGCGGGCCTCCCACTAACTGAAGCTTTTGCTCTCTAGGCAGATTGTGGCTCGTGGCCTGCTTGATGTGCTTCGAGAGTTCAGTGACAATGAAAATGACTTTATCAGTGTCATGGAGACAGTTGCCAGAATGTCAGAAGATGCAGGTAGATTTTTTTTTTCTTTTCCTGTTTGCTTGGCACAAGGCTCGTCTTTTATTAAGTTCACTGTGATGCTCGTGCGCAGATCCCACAGTTCGAGCCGAGCTGATGGAGCAGGTTCCTAACATCGCCATGTTTTTGCACGAGAGTCGGCCCAACTTCCCGGCTGCTTTCTCGAGATACTTGGTGCCGATTGTTGTCCGGTATCTCACTGACCCAAATAACCAGGTAGGATTCAAATTTGTGATGTTAAACAGTCACTGATGGACATATGAAAGACTTAGTGTTATGGTTTTTGTCTACCACCCTCTTTACCTTCTGCAGGTGCGAAAGACGAGTCAGGCAGCGCTGCTTGTTCTGCTAGAACAGGGCCTCATCTGTAAAGCAGACATGGAGACCAAAGTTTGTCCAGTTCTACTTGACCTGACAGAACCGAGCAGCGATGATGACTACAAAATAGAAGCAGTTGCTGTAAGGAACCCTGTGACTTTAAACGCTCATCGTTGTCCGCTATTATAGCCATGGATGTAGCTCTCCGTTCCCATACTCAAAGACGCATGGATCACTGAGAGGTTTCTGATGAATTAAACTCTTTGCTTCCTGTTTAACAGATCATGTGCAAAGTTGTCACCATGTTGAGCAAAGACACGGTGGAGCATCTGCTGCTGCCACGTTTCTGCGACCTGTGCAGCGACGCCAGACTCTTCCAAGTGCGAAAGGTAAGAACCACCGAATGACGGCTGTGTTGAGATGCCATGAGAAATCTGAAATGGCCTAAGGCTGCAGAGACGACGGTGACGAGGTGTTCTGTGTAAATTCAACCCAAAGAGTCGACCTCAGTTCTGCTTTGTGCATCAACTTTAACCCTTAGCCTTTCCTGGAGTTTTAATGGTTAATTCCCAGTAAACGGGTGCTGGTTCATGTAGGAAGTTACCAATTTTAACCTTCTCATTTTTTTATGGAAATCACAACTTTGAATGTGGCCCAACCACAGATGTATTAATAAACACTGCGTTAATGTTTCTAGAAGGTCCTGTTTTTGTGCATCCCTCATTCAAACACCTGAGCTAGTGCTGTTGTTGCATGTTTTGTTAAAAGGGTTCTAGAATTCAAACCGCCACATTTACCTTGTTGTTGTTGTTGAATCAAGGCTGCTTGGGGTGTCTAATGTAACATCCTAAAGAGTCTGTGCCCTCCCTGACCTGCTTTCTGTCTAAATTAGTAATGCTGTAATGGCTGCAGAGAAACGGTTTGTTCTGAGAGGAGCTGGTTTTAACGCGTCATACGCGACACACCCAATTAAATCACCCTGTGCCAACCCACTTCCTCAGTAACGTCGCGGTAATGCTAACCGCAGAACAAGCTACTGCTAACATTCTTCTTGGAGTAAAGGAAAACAACAAAGAAGAATGTCGGCGCTCACATTTAACGTTCCAGGATGTCTTTGGGAATATCCAGGCTTTGAATGAATGGCAGATTGCCTATTGAGTCATCTGCATACTAAACACAGTCAGCATCACACAGCCATCAGGGTAAACCAGCCAATCAGCATGCAGCTTATTTAGTAATGATGTCTTTGTGAGACTTTATTATGGGGTTGTTTATTTTTCAGGGCCCCAACAAATTTTCATATGATATTTCGAGGCTCTAACAACAGTTTCCAGTTGTAAACAGAAAAAGTTGTTCTAGAAGCTTTAAAGTGTGCTTCATGTTTGTGTCGTAGGTGTGTGCAACAAACTTTGGAGAAATTTGCTCCATCGTTGGTCAAGAGAGCACAGAAAAGCTACTGGTGAGGGACTCCATCTGTTTTTTACTTCATACTTGATTAATTCAAGCGTTTACTGCTGCCTGTTTGTGATGTTCTAGTCGGTGCATTGAGCAGCTTTGTTGTATTGTTGTGAGGTCACCATGATGTAATGGAAGTTCAACAGAGTCTGTGTTGTTCTGCTGCTCTCTCAAACACTCACATTGTTTTGTATTCGCCGCAGATGCCCAAGTTCTTCAACCTGTGCTCAGATTCCCTCTGGGGCATCAGGAAAGCATGTGCCGAGTGCTTCATGACAGTTTCCAACTCCACCTCTCCAGAGGTGCGACGCTCAAAACTGTCCCCCCTGTTCATCAACCTCATCAGCGATCAGTCTCGTTGGGTAAGACGACCAGGAGCAGATTACATTCAAATGACCAATTTCATTAGTGCGGAAATGAGGGTGGATGTTGCTTCGATTTGTTTCTAAAGTACATCATTTTTGAATATTTAGCCTTTACTTCCTAGCCCCAAAATATGCAAACAGTTGAGGCTTAAATGTGTTCAGTGATACAAAGACCAGAAAATCCTGCATTACATAATCAACCCTTGAAGTTCTTTATGATGTTTCAGACTCTTTTCAGTTTGTTCTGATGTGTGTGAGCACCAGGGCCCTCATTTATCAGCCATACTTACGAACAGATCTGTCCGTATTTTGTGCGTGGGAACGATTTTACGCATTGTGTGGTATTTACTAATTTGTACTTGTGCGTGAAAACGTTCCTAATAAGAACAGCTGTGACCATGCGTAGGAACAGCATCTAGTGGCAGAACGAGGGAACAGCAATTCTGAAGGCCTCAAAGATCCACGCGTGTTCCTCATCCACTAATTATTCTACTCATTAAATAATAATTTCGGTGGATAAACAGCTGTGTCGCATTATTGGTGCAAAACACCCATGACCGACGGGAATCTGACATTGTAGAACGACTGATTTCATATTAATTTGTAATCACAATGTTTACTCTTCCCATTTTTATGATGTTTTAAATCATTTTGAATTTATTTATTTATTATGTTTTAATTTAATTTAATTATTATGTCCTTGTGAACCGCCTCGTGATTTTGCTTGAGATGCGCTATATAAAAGATTGTTTCTTATTATTATTATTATTGGAGGATTTAGCAGAGCAGAGTGCACTCCAGGGGGAACGGCTCTTCCGTGAGCGTAGCGCACTGATCCGATTCTAGTCCATATTAGGGATGCAACGGTACGCGGTAAAATCCCGGACCGTTCGGTCCTCCCTGCACGGGACAATCTACCCTAATGTACCGCGGGACTTCGGTTTTGCCATTATTTTTGCGCTGGTCCTTTTATTTCACGGCACCAGGGTGCGTTTGTCTGTCCAGGCAGATGAATTTCATTCCGTGTGCCCGCACTAGTCTCCTCTGAAGCTGCTCACAGCAGACCCCTTCCCTACCCGCGAGTAAATATCCTACAGTCTTTGGTAAATATCCAGTCACAGGTTTGACCCGCCCCACTGAGCTGAAAGTTTGAGCAAAACAAGCGCTACAGAGAGAAACTTAGCCACGGCGACATGCGACACGCCGTCTTCAAACAAACCTTCCGTGTGGGAACATTTCTGGTTTGCAGTTGAAAATAAAGACTAGGAGAGAAACTCAGAGGCTCACTTTATTTGACGCCACAACCACAACCCCTCACGCAACACACTCCCGAGTCGGGACCTTCCTTGGACATCCTACAATTCCAAATTACGCGTCCCTCCCGGTCCCGCTTCGGTCGCCCTAGAGCCTCTCTCTGACACCACATTGAAAAGGCGTTTTAAAAGTGACATTTCTGTTGGTCTCTGAACATATTATTATACACTGGACTACAAGTAATACATCTGAAAAGTTATATTATTGCGTGAATAAAATAAAGTTTGGAAATTTCAGATTTTCTTAAGCTTTTCTACAATTCAAAGTGGACCGAAACCGTGACCCAAAAACCGAGGTACGGACCGGACCGTGGGGAAAGTGGACCGTTGCATCCCTAGTCCATATTCTATTTTACAAATAAAAGAACCCTCCAGAACCTCCTCTACTCCTCGATCATACACGCGTTGTCAAGTGTCCAGTGCTTCGATCTCGCTGTCAATAAAGTTTTTCTATTTTGTCAAGGAAGAGCCCAGGGAATCCCCTCCCGATCTGAGGACGTAATGTGACCAAATATGGTTAATTGAGGGCGTTTCTGTATGTAAATGACGGTAAACAGGCACGAGCACTTGGGTACGCACAGGTGGGATTTATCATCAGACGATTGCGGAGGAACATGCGTACGAGAGGCCACCGCATGTTTCATAAATCAGACTTTTGACTGTTCGTACACACATTCTAAATTTCATTCGCAGGAGGGAATATAGGAACGTTTCTACGAACGTTTGATAAATGAGGGCCCAGGAGTTTTCTCAGAGATGCAGTCAGGAGCTTATTCTGATTAAATGTGCTTGCTACACATTTGTGTTGATTAATTCAATGAGTGATAAACAAAGGGGCTCCACTCTATTTGCTTTCAGGTGCGACAAGCTGCCTTTCAGTCTTTGGGTCGATTCATCTCCACCTTCGCCAGCCCCTCTGGTGCAGGGCTTCACTTTAGAGAGGACGGCGCCCTCCCAGAGGTCCCCAGGTGTACACCAGACAGGTAAGATCACCTTCATTTAGTCTAAGCAGCTGTGAATGTTAGCAAAGTTAACTTTTTCTTTGTTCCTGTTCGTTCTTTTAAAGCCAGTTTTATTCCAGATCTGAGTTTGAGGATTAGTTGAGGCATTTTGTTATTGATCATAATCTGGGTCATTGAGTTTGGCTTAACCAACGTTTTCAGCATTTGAAAACCAAACATTTAACCGAATAGACGACTCACGTGTTTGTTGACATCTGTGTCTCTTTAGTAACTGTTCTCTAAACCCTCTGAACTGCTCCGACATCAGCAGCTGCCACAAAGACAGAACCATCACCCACACCCTCCCCAATCAGGACGGCCGTGCCACACCCTCGCCGGAGCACGTCCCTTCTGCGGACGGCGAGGACGTGCACAGCTTCGAGGAGAACCACTCTTCACCCTTCACCCTCACCAGCAGCAGCAGCGACGGCCCCACAGCAGCCAACAACGTTAAGAACGCAAAAGAATTGGAGCAGACGGACGAGAACTTTAATTCTTTCAACTATTGGAGGCCTCCTTTACCCGACATCAGCGAGGAGCTGGAGATGCTAAATTGTGAGAAATCAGAGGACGTCACAGAAAAGGAGGAAACGGAAGAGGAGGAGCTTCATGAAAACTGTTCAGATTCTAAACCCAGCCCTGGCAAAGCGACCAGCGATCAAATCCAAAAGGTCTTGGACTGTTTGACGCCTCACATAGCTGATCCGGATGTACAAGGTGGGTAGATGGAAGTGGAGATGTTATGAGACGTTACTGGTATGCAGATTTAACTGAGTGTGGATTTCACCTCCAGTTCAAGTCCAAGTCTTGTCAGCGGCTCTGAAGGCGGCCCAGCTCGACAGCCAGTCAGACGGCAGCCCAACAGAAACCAGCCCCACTGAGCAGCAGCCTGAGGAGCCGCCTGAAAACGGCCCCGAGGGCCTATCTGGGGACAGCATTTCTGTTGAGCTACAGCCAGAGGTGGAGGATGCTAGCACAGACCACAAAGAAACGATGGAAATTTCTCCAGCTGCAGAAACGTGCCCGGTCCAGGAGCACGAAGATGAAGAGACTCAGACCGAGCCTCTGGAGGAGCAGGAGGAGTCTCCCCCCAACTCTCCTGTTCTGGGGCCTCAGATACTACGGGTACACATCCACTAAAACATGGCTGCTCACAATTACAGATGTATCATTAATGAAATGACTAGAGACGTGTAGCCTCACTTTAACTCCATGGCACGAGCACATCTACGGTTATTGTTGGAGATCCTTAGGGAGCACGCTAGGAAACTGTTAACGGTGTAGAAACGATTGTTGTACATGCAGCAGACGCATGATGAACACCTGATGCATCCTTGTGTGCACAGTTGCATAATAAAATATTTAATCAAATGCAAAGTGATGCAGGAAATAACTTCAATAACAACAGAGGATATTCTGGCCCAAAACGATGATCGTCAGCTGCTTTAGGTTTCCAAGGGCAACCCTGTTGGAACTCAGAGCTGCATCAGTGTTTTTTATTTCTTGTGTTGATTTATTTTTTTATTTTTTTTAGCGGTAGTCTGCGGTAGCTTTATTTATGGTTTTCGCTGTACTTTCCTGCTCTTTAATGTTTTTGTGGATTTTCATTTTCCTCAGGAGTCCAGCCTAATTGAAAGTGTGGAGGAGGAGGAAAAGGACGACTGTCTTCACAGCCCGATGTCAGAGGATAAGCCTAAAATCCAGGTCGGTCACGAGAAATAAAACATCTGATCGTTTTGACTTCCTCGTGTTTCATCATCAAACTTCCTGTCTGCAGAACGTCATCCCTCAGCAGCTGTTGGATCAGTACCTCTCTATGACGGACCCCGCCCGGGCCCAGACGGTGGACACGGAGATAGCCAAGCACTGTGCCTTCAGCCTTCCGGGTGTGGCGCTCACTCTGGGCCGACAGAATTGGCACTGCCTAAAGGACACGTATGAAACCCTCGCTACAGACGTGCAGGTAGGGGACAGGAATCAGGAAATGACAAGCGACTGAATGATTTCTGTTGTTTGGGCCGTTTGTAGCTCCACCTAGTGTTGGTTTATTAGCACTAGCTTTATGGTTTTAACTCCCCACCCTCTCAGTGGAAGGTGCGGCGTACGCTGGCGTTCTCCATCCATGAGCTGGCGGTTATCCTGGGGGACCAGCTGACTGCAGCTGATCTGGTTCCCATCTTCAATGGCTTCCTCAAAGACCTGGACGAGGTTCGCATCGGCGTGCTCAAGCACCTGTACGACTTCCTGAAGGTAAGAACCCCGCCGCTCCATAACGAGAGAGGAGGTCGTTGGCTTTTGATAACTGAGCGGGTTTGTGTCGCAGCTGCTGCACGCGGACAAAAGGAGAGAGTATCTGTACCAGCTGCAGGAGTTCATGGTGACGGACAACAGTCGAAACTGGAGATTCAGATACGAGCTGGCAGAGTAAGTGTCTCTTTTCACCCGTCTGAGGGACAAGTGAGCTTCACCCTCAGGGTAGATTTGTCCTGGTCATTCCGCTGCGTTCACCGTGTGTCTCACTGGGCTTGTCTGTCCATCTCCAGGCAGCTGATCTTGATCATTGAGCTGTACAGCCACTACGACGTGTATGACTACCTCAGACAGATCGCCCTCACCCTCTGCTCTGATAAGGTGTCAGAGGTCAGGTGGATCTCCTACAAACTGGTACGTTTTACTGCCGGCTGCACTAGCAGGCCTGTTGAGGAAAAACATAAGCAGCTTGTGAACGTTTACCCAACAGAAGCACAAGATGGAAATGATTTAGGTTCTAAATACTGCTGCTTGTGGTTTTTAATGCATTTGAGCAGTAATTTCTGACCTTCATCACCACCTTAATGATAAAAGAACACTTCAGATGGAGCGAGTGTTTCATCTCTTCCTCTGCTCTCAGGTGGTGGAGATCCTCCAGAAACTGTATGCATGCGGTGCCGATGACCTCGGCCTGAACTTCATTAACGAGCTCACCGTCAGGTTTTGCCACTGTCCCAAGTGGGTGGGGAGGCAGGCCTTTGCTTTCATCTGCCAGGTCTGTAGATGTGATGGGAGAAGTGGGGAAGCAGCAGTTTTTCCCACTGGTTGCCTGAGTGTGTTGATGGTTTCGTGGTTCTCCCTGCAGGCCGTGGTGGAGGAGGACTGCATGCCCATGGAGCAGTTCAGCCAGCATCTGTTACCCAGCCTCCTCAGCCTCTCCTCTGATCCGGTGGCTAACGTCCGCGTTCTGGTGGCCAAGGCTTTACGACAGAGCGTCATGGAGAAAGGTAATCCAAAAATAGACTCAGTGTGGCACACGCAGCTTGTAAATACAGAACATAATTTCCTGTAAATCCTCCAGCTCCTAATTGCACAAACATAAGAAGATAATGTTGGTTATGAAGTTCCCGTTTGCTTTTGTGTCCAGCTTACTTCAAGGAGCCGGGCTGCGCCTACTCCGACGAGCTGGAAGAGACGGTGATGACTCTGCAGTCTGACAAGGACCGGGACGTGAGGTTCTTTGCCAGCTTGGACCCAAACAAAGGCTTGATGGACACGACTCCTTTGATTTAGCCTCGCCTTCTAAAACCCCGTCGCAGCTCACCTGCCTGTCTTACCTGTCTGCCTGACTGATGCACAGTCGGCTTAACCTTCGACACCAGCACCCAACCAGACCCCCTCCAACCACTCGCCTGCCAGGCAGACCCCCCCACCTCTTTGAGAATCATGCCAGATGGTCGTTTTAAAGCACGCTCCGGAAACACCCCCCGTCTCTGGTTGGGCAACACAAAGCGCACATTATTACGACAGAAATGAGCAATTTTTCTACAAAGTTTTCAGAAAACGAGCTCGACTCGGGTGGCTGCCTTAGCTCGGAGCGAACTCTCCCCCCGCCCTCCTCCAACTAACACCCACCCCACCACAGACTTGCTCTCCAAAGCTCATTCTAAGCTTGATAATGGATATTAAAAGATATTTTTTCTTAATTCTTTTTTTGTGGGTTTCTTAACAAACAAGCGAGTGAGGCCAGCCTGACTCGGCGCGTACACTAACTCAGGGGGACTCTCCGAACCTAAACAGCATTAAGCTCACACTGCTGGAGCCAGCGTGGAGAAAAAAAAAACCCGCAGCTGTCTGAGCAACAGACCAGCCAAAACGAGTAGCTCTGCTGGTCACTCGTCTCGGAGACACGTTGTCTTCTAGTCTTTTCCCCTCACCTGATCTCCATAGGCCACAAAAAAAAACTCCACTGCTGCTGCACAGTAAGAAGTGGGACGATGATTCTGTTACTCTTTGATATGTTTTGAAACCTAACAAACTTTTGCTCCCCCCGTCTGTGTCTGATAACCCAAAAAAATGTGACGCAGCGCGTCTCCCAGGTGACGGGAGACCAATAAAATACCTCCGTTTGGACATGACCGGCCAGTGCGTCGCACGTGTGGAGAGACAACTGTGATCATACAGGCTCTGAATGTCCTCAGATGGTGACTTTTTAAAGTTTTTTGTTATTTTCTGACATGATTCTGTGGTGTTTAGGAAAAAAAAAAAAAACCACAAGGGCTCATGATGAACTGACACAGGGTGATTCCAAACTCAGAGAGGAGGAAGAAGGCAAGCACACTGTTGGATAATGCATGTTCCCCCGCCTCCTCCATCCTTCCTGCTGTGTATCGTTTCTACCACTTCCTTAATGTTGATATCATTCTATCACATCGTGACCATGGGTGCTTTCAGTGGATCTGACTGACCATTTGTACAGTAGAACATAGTAGGGGCTGTTGGGAGGCTGAAAGATTCCCCATCTTTGAGTATAAATCAAATTTGTTTCACTTTTTTTTTTTTTTTTTGTACAGCTTAAACCTGTGGAGAGATAAAAAAAAGTATGTGTTAATGAATAAGGCCAGTTTAGTTGAGGTGTGTGTGAATATTGGGAGCTGTCACCAAGTCACTTTTGTTTCTCTAGTCTCGAGCTCATTTGTTGTAAATGCCCCCCCTCCCCCTCTCTCCTTTTGTCCCCCCTCATGAGCATCATTCGAGGACGTGAGCTGATTGTGGCGTGTGCTGCTGTGCATCTCAAGTCTTTCTCTCAGAAAGGAGAGCTCGCCGCAGTAATGGCGGTGTCCACTCATCTCGTCTGTCTGCAATGTGTGTCCATCTCATTTTTTATGTAGTAGAACAGTTAATATATACATTTTATGGAATTTTTTTTTTTTTTCAATTATGCACCACAGTTCAAAGATTTTATATCCTAACTTTACAAAATTTGCAACCTTTGTAATATTCAATGGTTTCTTTTAAAAAGACATTTTATGTAATGTTATTTTTAGTATTCTGTAATTAAAATGATGGAAATAAGTGTCTTGTGGGATGTTGTTCATCTGGTGATAACTTGTCAAAATACAAAAATGTATTGAAGTCAAATGATGTGTTTCTAAAAACCATTAGTAGCAAACAAGTTAAACACAGTTACTACTGCAGATCAGATTTTTTGTGTGTGGATTAAATAACCTTTAACCATTAATTGGGAGATTAAATGCACCCCAGAGGGAATTTGTTTGTGCTTTCAAAGGTTTTTAATTATGGAGATTTTCATTAGGGAAAACTAAAAGGTTTAATTTAAATCAGCTTAACTGATTTAAATTAAAATGTAGAACCTTTGTGGATTTTATCCAAGTAGAGCTGAGATGGGCATCTTCAACCCCTTGTCCTGCAGGCAATACTAGAAGAGCACATGAACTATAGTGGACTCTGGCAGCTCGTCCATAGGGGGCGCTGTGACGCCGCTTTAAGGTAAAAAAAAATCTAAGAAGTAAATAAAACTACAGTATATATTCATATATTTACTATAAATGTGTCAGATTTGCTTAATTGTATGTACCTACATGCAATCTGAATGATTTACTCATTTTCACCAGCTGTTTCTCCATAAACAATTTCCTCCACCAGACTCACTAGTTTCACTCCCGGGCGCTGGAAAAAGCACCCCTGAACTGCAGCTAAACAACCAATCATATTTGGTTGCTAGGGTGAACTGGAGAATTTTGGGCCAATCAGCATCCGTGTCTGAATCCGTGTCTCGTGTGTTGGCCGACAGCGCTAGCTAGTGGCTCGCTAGCATGCTAGGTGCTGGGTTTAATTTTCACTTTCTCTGTCACTTCTACATTCACACACACTCACTGTTAGTTTAATATAGAGCTGAAATAATAGCTGTTGCTGTAAATTGTTTATTTGTTCTCATTTTATGGGATTATATTGTTTTAAACATCATTTCCAATTGAATTTGTATGTCGTGTGACTGCCACCTACTGGCCAAACTGAGTATTTCGCTTTGAGGTGCACAGCATTGAGCAGATGATTGAGACACACAGGATTATTGATTGCATTTGCTCTTAAAGGCTCACACAGGCTTTATTATTGTAATTATGTCATGTTTATTTAAAATAAACAATAATACAGCACTTTCAGTACACTAATTAAAAACATGTTTGACATCCTGTTGTCCCTTTAAAATGTTTGAAAGTCGTTGTTGGCTTATGTCCTTCTGAAAAGTAGCAACTGACGGTCCCACGAGGTGCTGCCAAAGCTTTGGATGAGCTGCATGCTGCAGTGTTTCTCCAGGTGCTCCTTTAGGTGAACGGCCACATCCCCCCGGATCTTTAGGGTCTTAAAGTGGTCAAAGTCAGAGCGGCCCAGCTTCCTCAGCCGCCGGGCTGCAGAGCGGTAACACTTCCAGGGCTGGGCCTCCAGCAGGAGGTGCTTGCTGATGGAGGCCAGGAGCGAAAGCAGCTGGAGTAGGGCTGAGTCTCCGTGGTTTAGGTGGACCCACATTGTAACTGCCAGGCACAAACACAGGTGGAAGTGAGTGCAGCAGTGCTGTCTGAGATAGTCCTGCAGCTGCTTCGTGTCCTTGGTGATGTCCAGATGCATGAAGGTGATGTTGCCGTGCTCAGGGTTGGCCTGTTTTGCTCGATGAATAAGCGTTTCATCCAAGTCAAATCCCAGGAGGTGAATCTTCCTCTTGGGTGAGGTGAAGTCAGGCTGCTGCACAACATGCTTGTAGAAGGCAACACTCAGTTCCTGTTAAAGCAGAATGGAAGAAAAAAAAGACTGTTGTGATGATTTTATAAAACAGCACATTTTTTTAGATTAGCAACAGCCTCTTATTGCAATTATTTATTTCACATGGCATCACATTTTGCATCTTTTTAAAGCAATAATTGTCCAGGTTTTCTCAATATCATTCAAGGGTTTTCATAAACTTTAGATAATTTTTTTGTTGAAATTTGTATTATGTAAAAAAAAATAATTTAAGTATTTTATAAAAAACCACCAAGCTAAGATTACAATGAAGATTACGAAGATTACAATACTAGATTACTGCCTATGTGTATATACATGTACCCTTGTTTTTATTTTTCTTCTAATTATCCTCTTGAGTGTTGGTGCTGCTGTGACAAGTGAATTCCCTCACTGTGGGATCAAAAAATTCTATTCTATTCTATTCTATAGGGTGAATAAGAGTTGAGTCCACTGTCTAATTCCAATTTTCCTATTTGCAGCTGCTATACAAAGTCCAAAACAATTCAACATGCCCTTTGATGCATTTTGTTTTTACTTTGAAGTCATTATTTTA
Organism: Aphyosemion australe; assembly: GCA_006937985.1. Taxonomy (NCBI): domain Eukaryota; kingdom Metazoa; phylum Chordata; class Actinopteri; order Cyprinodontiformes; family Nothobranchiidae; genus Aphyosemion; species Aphyosemion australe. Next base: position 1,831,574 of record SSNS01000059.1, on the reverse strand, counting down.
GTCAGATAAATTAATATGTTGTGTCTATAAGACTCACGCACCCCTGAGTTACACCCCACGTCCAGGATCAACGTGTCCTCATCGTCATTGTGTCCTAAATCCCGCAGGAGTGTGGCTGGAATCAGACTCAACCGGTTCTCCGGAGGGTTAAATGTGTAGTAGTTAATAAAGTTTCCATAAGGAGCAGCGCCTGGGTCCTCCACTTCATCAACAGATTTGCTACAAGTCGGACATGTTGCCATCGTAACACCTGTGTGTGCCTGCTAAATCATTCCGGGTAGAAAACATGACCAGTTGTTATAAAAGTACCGCCATACAATTTCACTCATATGTGTGCAAATAAATAAATTATTATTATGATGATGGTAACAATAACTCATTTTATTTATGTTTTTGAAAAATATACTCAACTAACTAGTGGAAAAGTCAGTGAACGCAGTACGTTTAGATGAACTCCGTGTCGGCAGGTGGCGCTGCAGTTTCACCCGCTGTTTCAAACGATCCAATTCCGCTCCGCAGCTTCAGCGTCTTACGAAAACGAAGGTGAGTTTGCAGAGAGCTAACTTTAGAGCCTGATGCTTTGACATTGAGGCGATCAAAGAGACCTTGCTGTGGTCATTGTGCTGAATAATAAAAAGGTAGGAGAATATGAAAGAGAGCTGTATCGCCCTTGGCACAGTAGCTTCTGTTGCTAGCTTGTTCTCACTCAGAACAACCGTCACGTTTTAGCAGCCTGTGTTTATTTTGAAGAGTTCTGGAATCCTTGCTGCTTCTGCTTTACGATTGTGTTACAAATATAATCGATAGTATTATCAACGATTGATGTGTTGATCAAGTGTTTAGAGCCTCGATTTGTTATGAGACTAAAATACATGAAATATAGTCACATGTGAAACTCATTAGTAATGTTTTTGATAACAGCTGCTAAATTTCTGTTTAGCTAATGAATAATTTTTTCTACATCATCTCCTTAAATTTTTACCATCAGATGTTGATCTTTTCCTGTTTTACTTTAACAGGCTCTAACTTATAATTTTGTGGCACATTTATAACAGATAAGGTCATCACCGATGATGACCGAATAATTGATCAGTCAAATAATATGTTGATGAACCAGTTTGTTGGTTGATTAATCGGTGGGTTGATTCATGAGTTGATCTAATTATTACCTAGTCAATTGATCAATCGGTCGGCCAGATATTCAACTGATCAAATAATTGGTCAGTCAAATAACCAAGTAAGTTACATCTCTTTAGTGGATCTGATATAAAGTCAGGCACATCTGTATTCATGTTTATTTACTTTCCTGAAATCAACTGCTTACTTAATACTTTGAAACATTATTATGAACCGATATTTCTTTTTATTTACCTGTTTAGTGTATTTAATACTTGGTCAGTTTATTGATTTGTTTGATTAAATGTGCACAGAATTAAGATTCAGCCATTGGTTAAATTTCAAGTTTAAAAACTGATCAGAAATATTGTGGATCCACTTGATATTAGTGACGTTTTACTATGGAAAATAAGGCAGAAACGTCCAGATATTGTAATTGAAAATCAGCCAAAACTTGGCAGTACTTGTCAGTGTCAGCAACAGAAAAACTTACACCAGTCGATATCTGCATAACCTAAATGTGGATTATTTATTTAATATGAAACGTACGCACAACAATCTAAAAGCAATCCTCTAAAGGACTTTAGGATCTACATCACCATCCATACTAGTAAATCGCTTTGGTGCAGAACCTCCTCTGACTTCCTGTTCTGGTTCTTTTAGGGGCTCATCATGGTGTCAGGAAAGCGTCTGGCTGATATCGGCTACAAGGCTTTTTCTGCTTCAATGATGCTGCTGACGGCCTACGGAGGCTACTTGTGTGTGATGCGAGGATACCGCTACTGGGATAAGCAAAAACAGCTGAAACTGGCTGCAGAGAACCAGGATTCTGAAGTCATTAAAGACTGATGTGACGGGGACTCCTGTGCTGTTTGCACACATGTGGACATTTCCTGTTCTTTTGGTTCCCCCTAAATTGTAAAATAAGGGAAAATGACCTGATCAAACCGATTTGGGGCCTGTGTGACATCTGATGAATGAAGATCGTGAGTGATGGTGTCTGTTATTTGTTTTATATTATAATAAAATGCTTTAAATCACAGACCTGCAACAAAAATCTATTTGAAAATACATTTATACAAGGCACTCAAGTGACAATGCAATAAACATTTCTACTGGTCCTCATACCTGGATTTTTCTAAAGGCAGTCAAACAATTACACACACATTTGGTCTCAGAAGAAGTAAAAACAGTAAAACAAGTTGCAAAGCAGCCTAACAAACGGTTAAAGAGTAAATCCACAGCAGATTGCAAATGGCCGGTCGCTTCCTGCCACTCATGAAACACACACTTCTGCTTTAACAGCTGATTAAAGCACAGCAATATCAACAGTTTCCTTTTAGCAGGTGTGGAATCTGCTGTGGCACGTCTGCTTTGTGCAATCCAGTGTGAATAAACCCTTCAAGGCAAACAGTCAAGTTCATCTGACCAATAAAACTGGGAGAGAACATCGAAACCAACTCAAACTCTAATCCCAACATTTAGCTAAACGAGGCTTTGCAGATCACATTTGAACTGATTTCTGTCGTTGCAGCGTTTACGTGTCATCTTCGGAGTCCCGGCTCTCCTCGGTTAACAGTGTCAGTGTCTGCACGTCCGTCGTCGGTTCTCAAACACAGGAATGTGTGCGCCCACGCTGTCGGTGTGATATGTGAGTGAGCCAGAGGAACACCCTCAGACCAACGGAAGCACTGAGAAGCGCTGTGAGGGGACGAACTGCAGGGGGCTCCCGGGGGTTCTCGCTCCCACGTCACCAGCTGCTGTGGTTCTGAGTTCGGGCTTTGGCAGCAGCAGCAGCACAGTGGCCATTAGTGCCGTTTTCTCCCTTGGGGGGGTGGAGGGAAGTCTTAGGGCCTTCTGAGGCCATCTCTGACTCGTCCTCTGAGCTGCTCTCGATGTCACTACGAACATCATTACACACCTGGGAGGCAGAGCACAGAAAACGGTAAACAGGAATGAAAGCTCACCTTATATATTCAACAAATAAGAGGCTTTATTTTCACATTTATCGATTCAAATCAGATAAAATATTAAATTAGTTCTTAATAAACAAATCCTGCACAGATCTAAACAATCAGGGCGTTAATGTTACAAAGAAGCACTGAGGTGTTTGGTAATCTGACAGTTTCTACACCTAAATTGCCACAGGGTGGTGGTGTCGGACAATCTCGTCACATTCCAGGCTAATCAGAAACAGTCAGACATACCTGACATTCATGACATGATCGCCACATTACTCAATATTTAAAACTTTCCTCTAAGTGCTGACCGTGAGTAGAGCCGAGTGCAGCAGCAGCCGTGCGACTCAAACACACTTCTGCTGCTTTTAATCCCAAATGGAAACCAAAAGGGACAGATTCAACTTGGATTATTACTGCAGAGGAAGTGAAGAGAAACTTACAGCCAAACACAGAGAGAGAAGAGGGGGTGAAGATGTCAAGCAGACAGAGAAGATGCAGGGAAGCGAGTGAGCAGTGGAGGAAGGACTCAGCGAACAAAGACACAGAGAAAGACGCGATCTCCCTCTCTCAATCTGGAGGGAGAGGAAATTAACTGCATCTGCAGAAAGAATGAGACAGTAGGGGGGGGGGGGGGTCCATCACCAAAAATAGAAATCAGCTTTACAGAGACTCGGCCGGGATGAACCTAAATACTGATCCACTTGAGTTCACCCGTTTACATTCCTACATTCGTTCTTATTTTGTTTTTTAAAATATAAACATAATCGGGAGATTTGAATCCAGAACCAGACAGCTGCACTTTAGCTCGACTCCTGTAAAAACTGTTTCAAGAAAAACATCAAAAGGGTCAAAATTTCAACCCATGACCCCACTCTGGTACCAATCAGAACTTCCTGGAGCATTTTTAGGGTAGGGATGCTGCAGACCTCAACAGAAAGCTGGGCTGATTATTATGTACACTTAAAAAAAACAATGTCAAATCTAGAAGGAAAAGACGGAAAATTTCTGAGTCTGAATTTTATTTTTTCAGAATCTAGTAGATCGTAAGATGTAGGAACCATAAACCACTAAGAATAAATCAAACACAAACTGGCCTCATAAATCAGCAGCACTGATCTCTAAACACTGAACTACAGATGTCTGCTCATACTGATCTAGGTTCTGTTGGAGGTTTCTTCCTGTTAAAGGGGAGTTTTCCTCTCCACTGTCGCTACATGCTTGTTTAGTATGGGGATTACTGTAAAGTCTCTGACATAACAAGTCACTGACTCGATGCAATCTGCTGGGTTTCCTTATATAGGAAACTTTTAACTAACCGGAATAATGAACTGAACTCAATTGGAATGTTTTACTTTGTGAAGTGCTTTGAGACGACTGTAGTTGTGGATTGGTGCTACATAAATAAACTGAACTGAATATATTTAGTAGCTGGTGATTGTGCAAAACCACTCGCCTCATAAAGAAACTAAAGGAGGATGAAGTGTACGGCTCAGGTTGTGTTACATACAGTGAAGTGAAACCAACAGGTGATGAAAAATTATATTTATTGCTTTTAAAAGATGAAAAAACCTAAATTTTCACATCAGAGAAGCTTTGTTTTTTCTCTTTTAAAGTGAATTTGTAAACTGATATTGTAAATGAGGCGTAATCGCATCAGACCTATCTGAGCAAATGTTCTTTCAAAAAGCAATAAAAGAGACATTTCAGGTCGTTCTTCACAAAAACAACACAAACAGGTTTGGAGAGATTAGTTAACGTAGCTGCAGCACCGTTAAAGACCAGAGACGTCCCTCTTTTCTTTGTTTTTGCAGCCAGGCGTTCTTAGAATGATTAAACGAACCCTGAGCCACATCTTTTCAGGCTTTATGAATTTTTTTTTTAAGTTTGTTTTTCTTATCTCCAAATTTTCTCTTGTTTTCTTGTAGTGGAATGACTCAAATGTTGGAGCAGGAATAAAAAGAAAAACACTGAAATTTCAAGAGGAGAAAACTTTAGTTGCTTAAGTCGAGTTACAAGAACATCAGATTTAAAGCAGCATTCCGCAACTTTGCAGTTATATGGTCTCTGTCGCCCTCTAGAGGCTTGCTGCGTAACGTCACTGTCGTAACATTAAATCTCTCTCTCGGGCAAAAGTGGCATGTTTACATTCCTAATATCAGGCAAAACAACGAAAACAAACTTTTCCACCTCCACACATTGAATAAATAGTTTTATCAGGACTGTATAACAACTTTATGCCCGACCAAACACAAAAACCCTGCTGAAATTATTTATTACTTACCTAGCCATTAGCAGCACGGCTAGGTCAGAGTCCGTAGTTCACGCCTTTCTTTCTAAAAGAGCTCTCCAGCGAGGAAAAGACGGCCCAATAATAACTCTGGCCTTTGCTCTTGCTCTATCACGTTCTTCTTTTCTTTTCCTAGATTCCTCTGATAAGGGATTTCTAGCTTTCTTTGGTGGATCTGCCACGGCTAAACCGCGAGTCTACGTTATTCAATTATGGCAAGCCAAAGGGATAAAAAAATGCGCGTTCTACTGGCATTATGTCCGCCAAAACGTTCGTTCAAGATGCGCGTTTTGGCGGACATAATGCTCGCTTATAGAACATGTGAGTTTTTGCCCCCTTTGGCGTCAAAACGTGCGTTCAGGACGCGCATTTTGGCAGACATAACGCATGTTTAAAACGTGCACTTTTTAATCCACCCAGTCAGTACATCCTGCGGTGACCCGGAGCTCAAAAAATGTATTGTGCGGTAAACAGACGTGGGACCCCCCCCAACACTATCACAGGTACGAAAATGAACATAATAGAAAATAGCATGACACAAAAACTTTACAAAAAAGCATAATTTTAAGGTGTAAAAGTTGCGGAATGTTGCTTTAATGAATCATTTTTAAAAAAAAGAAGAAAGTGGCGACCATGGCAGCTTCAGATCAGCTAATTTAAGATCCTGCAGGACTCACGGAGTCACTGCTATTGTTGAAACGTAAACCTCAACCTTATCCTACGAAGCTAAACATCCAAACAAAGGTTATCCTCCAGGAATGTTTGAATTCCTGGAGGTAGACGGGAACTGGTTTTACAGACTCTCTTTTAGTTTTTGGATTATAGGAAGTCAGATTTAGGAAGTTAGACTTGTTCTAGTTCAGATGAACAAAAACTAGTTGGCAGAAGTGCTTTTGTGTGGTTCCTGAAACTCCCAGAACACCAAAACAAAAAAATGTGAATACGATTGTGATTAAAAAAGTAAATGAGTCTCACCTTCCCTCGCAGCAAGGCTTTAAGAGCTATACGGAATATGAGGTAAGACCAGAAGATGTGCAGCACTTGGAGGACTAGCAGTAGGATGTTGAAGAGCCACCAGGATGGAAACGGCCCGACGATGGCCCAGCTCTCAAACATAGTAGAGTTCAGGACCCTGGGGGGAAAAAAACATGAAAACAGATTAAGAAAATATCACAATAATGGCTTTCACATAAATAAACCTGCACTCTTATGGAAGCAGAAAGGAAGAAACCATCATGTTGTTTACTGTTACTTTGATTAAAATAAATCCCTGGTAGGAGCTAAAAGGAACCACACGTGTGAAAGGTGTGAAAAAGTATTCACCGCCTTACAGATTCTTTGTTTACTTTGCAAATAAAACACAAAAATCAGACAAAGATAACCTGAATAAATTCAAAATGTATTTTTTAACTTATGATTTAATTTATTAAGTGGAAAAAATACACAAACCAACATGGCCCCATTTGAAAACCATAACTGACCTATAAACGTGACTGCTCGTGACTGTCATGGCAACAAGTTGGCAAGAGTCTGGTGATACGATATCTATCACAATACAAGGGAGACGATACGATATATCGCAATAAAAGCCAGACGATGTTAGCAAGTCTCAATTTAGTTGGAAAAATCAGGCTTCCAAGACACATCCAGCGTTAAAGCGAGATCTTGTTGTTCGTCAGAATGAAGACGGTAAAATTCTCAATTAAAAAATCAATACGCTGCTTTTAAATATAGATTCAGTATCAGAAACCATCAGCAACAGTGAACTTTTACTGAAAACAAATCAGCTGCAGAAGAAGAAATCAGGAAACGATGCTGGGCATGGATAGGGCACACCTTACGTAAACCAATAGACAACATTACTAGACGAGACCTAAAATGGAATCCACAAGGAAAACGTAAAAAAGGTCGACCAAGAAATACCTGGCGCCGAGACCTGGAGGCAGACATCAAGATCATAACGTGGAGCCAACTGGAGCTCCCTTGTTGGCGGCCTGTACCTCAAGAGGGGTTGGCAGGTCATAACTGACTAATTTTCATAGCATGTAACATCGTGATATCAGTGCATCGACATTTTCTTACATTCTGATCAGTTCAGATATTTGACAACAGTCTGTGGAGGAAATTTTCACACTCTTCTTTGCAGAATAGTAGAAAAAACGTGATGTCTTCCAGCATGAATGTCCTGTTTAACTCATTCACTGCCATTGACAACTAAAGTCGTCTTTTCACATCCAACCGCTGGCTGCCCCCTTTCGTAACATTGGTGTCAATGGTGAATGTACTATTTAAATAACTCTAACTTGTTAAATTTTCAACCGATTTTCAAACAGTTTGGTTTGTTATAAACGCCAGAGATGTGGCTGTGAAACATGATGGATTTGGCTCGTTAATTTAAAAATATGCAAGTATGTCGTCTCAAGCCTATGTGTCATAATGTTTGTAAATCTGTTAATATTTCATCGAGTTAAGAGTGTTTTTGTTTAAGTTGTTCGCTCACCTTCCATCTGCTACCATTGAGAATGGAACGTAAACTGTCCGAAATAAGATGGCCGCCATGTAGGGACGCTATCGACTCCCTGCATCTAGCAATATATATGATATCTATGGTTTAGCCTCCATCCTGTTTTCAGACAGGTTCTACTGAAGTGGTTTCCTCATTCTACAAGTCTGACGGTAATCACACCTGGGTGTGGTTAGTAAACACAAACTCAGCTTTCCAAACATCGTGGTTAATCACAGTCACTGACCCCCTTGCTAAATCATGACTTAACCATTTCATCTATAGGGCCTGTTGGTTTGGTTAGTTCTTCCCTCATAACAAACAGAATCATTATTTGAAAAAACTGCATTTTATAATTACTCAGGATATATTTGACTGCTATTGGAATCTGTTTGTTGATCAAGTGTGACAGAATAAATGTGAACAGGGGTAAATATTGTTTTTGCAGCACTGAATGTAACAGATTTAGTTGAATGTAAAGCGAGTTGTTGATGAAGTCACTTAAATCCCACCGGGGGATAAAAGGTTGTCAACAGACCCATCTTCCCCTGCAAAGGTATGGATTTCAGTCCACGTAGCTGCAGCAGCAACTCTAGCTTTATCATTCATCCACACCAAGACACTGAATATAGCTGCTCAGGTTACTTCTGCCAATGATAGGTTCCCTATTGTCTGTCCCTCAGGAGGCAGCGCTGCAACGTTCAGGTCTCGTTTGGAGGAACAGTCTTTCTCTAAACGCCCCCTTACCTCTAAAGGTCAGCACAGACCTCAGAGGTCTGGACAGGAAATGGAAGATTGATTCACTTACTTGGCAATCTGACAATGCAACATATGTCCTGTGAAATTAGCTTATCTGATTTGCAAACTGGATGCAAACTGTTACATGACTGGGGCATTGTGGTTTCCATTTGACAGCCTGGTGTGATCGTTTAAAGAGAAGCTTTGTGAGTTTTGTTGTGAACGACAGCCCCAGAGCGTGTGATGAAATGAGTTGGATTCAAAAATAAAGGATGAAAATGTTCACACAGCTTCTAATCTGCTGCTCCGACATCATCAACAAACGAGTTCATCAAAAAGATCATTTGTTTCAATTCTTGCCAAAAAAACACAGTAAAATTAATTTAATAAGTGCTTCGTTTCCACTCACCATAATGGATATATAACAAGTCGTGTGATGAAGAAAACCACACTAAACACGATGAAGAGGAAGTCACACAGGCGCTGGTACTTGGCGTAGTTGGCCATTTTGGCTGCCTGTTTAAATAAAAACAAAACAAACCCCAGAATTCAACATTATAATAAGATTGTGAAATGAATTAGATGCAAAGTCATGCAAAAGTCATTATTGCTCATCTCAGTGGAGGATCACGCTGTGTGATCTCTCTGAAAAGGACGATTGTTCGCTGCCGTTTCTGACCTCTAGCAGGAAATCCGAGGTATCGTGGACACACAGCACGAGGCTCCCCACTCGCGCCATGTTGTTGGCGTAGGAAAAGCTAACGAGGCCCACTGTTGCTAGGTGATGGATGAACATGACCAGGAAGTCCTGGAAGTTAACAAAAATAAGGAGACAGATGGTTGAAATTTGGAAATAACTATATTTTTAACCAAAAAAATGGCCTGAGACAAAAAAATGGCATTTTGAAGACCTGATAAGAGAAAACATGACACATATACATTTCAAAAAACCTTAAACATGCTAGGGCACGGCGGAGGAAGTGTAATGGTTTGTGGCTGCTTTAGAGCCTCAAGGAGAGGAAAACTTACAGACATTAATTATCTCAGAAAATGTAATTTATTCATCTAATTCTGAGTGAAATCCTGAGAAAACCTAAACATTCATGAGAAAACCCCTTTAGCCTGTTCTTTTGGTTGACATGGGCCGTTTCTCAATTCTCAAGGACACTAGTACGTTCTTGTGTACTTAACAAGTGTGTTCTTGGCTAGGACACCAGAAAGTCCATCCTACCAAGTACGGGAGGACGAGGACGGCATTTGGAACAAGCGTACTCCTTTGCGTCACTGCTAAAAAACGGTTAAAAAAACGACCTGATATAAAAATAAAAGTCTAGTTTGTTCCTTAAATAACAAAATAACAACAAAAACGTATTATTTGTATTATATTTGGTCCACTTTTGATCAAAACTGATAAAATACCAGCATTTCCCGCTGTTAAATGAAGAAAAAAAGTTTCGTTTTCATCAAAACAAAGCAACGATGCTTTTATTTTGATAGTGGGTTAGCTAATTAGCATTTTGAGGGATCTTGAAGAGTCTGAAAGAAAAAAACAACAAATACACAGCACATTTTACAGGTTATACCCAATTATTTACAATAAAAGTCAACTTTATATTGATTTATTTGTATTTCTGATATAAAACACAACAGTTATAAGCTATCTCCTCTGCTGTTCGGAGTATAACGGTTAGCGGCGCAATGCATTATGGGAAACTTTGCTGTCCCAAGTCCGCAGGACGCATCAATGCATCCTCGATACAATGGGTGGAGCAAGAACATATCCTGGAACTTTGAGCGGACTTGCCATTATATGTACTTAGGATTGGAACAGTACTTGGACCATCGTTGATGACGTTTCACAAGGACGGGAGTACACAAGTACACATATTGAGAAACGGCCCAGGATCCCACCTGTACAGGAAGTGGTTTTAAAAGGATTTCATGTTTTTTTAGTGAGCATCAATATTATTTTTGAAAGCATCAGTAAGTATGATTAATGCAACAGCAGGATATTAAACGTAAGAATGTCACCATCGGTCAACTAGAGTTAAAATCTGACTTCATGTTAGTGTTCGAGTCACGTGGGAAGACTGGGCCAGCTGCAGACGATGCAGATAAAAGACTAATAACAGAATTCCCTTCAGAGGGAGAAAAAACTAAAACAGAAGTAGTGTTTTGAGATAACGCCAAAGAGAAAAGAGTTGTGTCTGACTGAAAAGAACTTTAAGTCCAAAAGATGATCTATAACAAAGAGATTTATCAGGTTTTTGTGGTTTAGCAGCCAGATATTGTAGAAACACCCTGTAATGATCAAACACAGAAAACAAAAACAAACTGCAGTTATCGTCACATAATAATAAACAAATGCAATTAAGCTGATGATAAACCAAACTGAAACAAGCAACATTCCACTTATCTGCTGCGTAAAAGTACGTAAAGTGTGTGTGTTTCTGTCTCCACTTCTGGAATTCTAGGGAATTTATGCAATTCTAACAGACCGAGGCCTGCTCCATCTTGCAATCACATGACAGCGAGTGCCTTCATGCTGAAAAAATACAGAGCATTCACAGCCAGAGCAGCATCAGCTGCACTCCGCCCCTTTTAAAAAAAACAACAACAACACGTGACCTCCTTTCTGAATCAAACGTAGGAGTCAGGCTGGTTCCTGATACACTCTGAGCTGCGTTCATAACACTGAAAAACTTTGCATCACTCAACCTCTGTTAGTGCCAAATGAGGAACAATAGACGTATTGACTAATGTTCAACAGGGTGGAGATCCATGGTAACAGACACCAAACTAGTGCTGGGCTTACCTTCCTTTTTATGTCGATGAACTGGGAAAACATGAGAGACCAGTAGAAGGCCAGCTCGGTCACGTAGTAGTGATAAAGGCCTGAAGTCATGACCTGAGGAGACCAAGGGATGAGTTCAAACAGCAGCTTTGTTTGTTCTTCAGTGTGTCGAGTGCACACGGAGAGAAAAGTGACCATTTATTAAAAATAAACATGTCAGAAGATTTATTTTTGTTCTCATTGTGAGCTGCAGCTGATTTTTTATTTCCCCACCAGGTGGAGGTCCTAGCCCTCACGACGTGGGAATCTAGAACATGGTCCGAAAATTTGCAAGACAAACGTTCTTTCAAAATATATGAAGCAGAGGGGGCTGGAGCACGCAGGTAAGTATTTTAGATCACTTAGATATTAGATGCAAAAAAAACAACACAGTGCCGAAACGTTAGTTTTTTTCATTTGCATCTAATAAAAATACTCACCTGAGTGCTCCAGCCCCCCCTGCATATATTTGATTGTCCATCAGCTGTGGAGATTGAATTGTGATTTTTTTTTTTAGCAGAAATAGAATTATGGTTATTTAGCTTCAGAACAATATTCACCATGTTCAGTAACATTAATAAACATGATCATCACCTGATGCAGGGATGAGAACTAAAGGCAAGAATCTGACGTTTTTCTGGGCAGCTAGCATTAATGTTAATACTGACTGTAGCATAACCTCCAAAAGAAAAACAAAACAGAAAAATGACCAGATGCACAGATATGTTGCTCCGTTAGCTCATGCATCTCTCTCCCACTCCCCCTCACTGCTACCATGGTAATGCTTAAAACCCTTGGATGTGTTGACACAACAGTCAGGACCGCTGCAAAGATAATGCTTTGAAGATGATATGATTGCATTGTCCGAAATCGCTAAATCAATCAAAAATGAGAGATTGTTCAGGCTTAAATCCTACTCGGTTTAATTTCTGAGTCACAAACTTTAAGACGAGTTAGCAACCAATAAATAGTCAGTGGAGACCAATGACTGTAGAAATAATGGATGAACCATCCGCGGTGTCACCCGTAGGTTTCTGAAGAGCTGACTTGAAGCCCATTGGGCGGTTCCCACCACGTGTAAAGCATCTCGTCACTCCCGGAAAATACAAGAATGGAGCTGAGAGCAGGACTGAGAGGGTGGGGGCAGATGATTGACACCCAACACACTCTGAGCCAATGTTGCTACGAGCTAACTGAGCTAACCAAAGCTAACGAAGGTTGATGGGCGCGTTTAGCTAAAACTGTAGCTGAGTGACTCTTCTACCCTCTGCCTTCTATGCTGTAACACTTAACGTGAGGCAGAGGCTGAGGCCTTCCCTGGAGCAAGCAGGGGGGCAGCTGCATTTACTGTCATATTTACGCCTCCATCAAGTTGCCAACAGCTGCTGCAAGCCGTGAGATTCTGGCTTAAATGTATTTTATTTTATCTTGTACATTTTTTTTTGCATGATACAGCAAACATTTAAGGCAGTATTAGTCATTTTCCATCAACAAAAACAACCAGAAACACTAGTCGTAATGACTTAATAATTTTATCTTCAACCCAACCAATTATCCATCCATTTTCTCCCGCTTATCCGGAGTCGGGTCGCGGGGGCAGCAGCTTAAGGAGGGAAGCCCAGACCTCCCTCTCCCCAGCCACTAGGGCCAGCTCCTCCGGGGGAATCCCAAGGCGTTCCCTGGCCAGCCGAGAGACATAATCTCTCCAGCGTGTCCTGGGTCTTCCTTTGGGTCTCCTCCCGGTTGGACATGCCCGGAAAACCTCACCAGGGAGGCGTCCAGGAGGCATCCTAATCAGATGCCCGAGCCACCAATTACAACAAATAAAATCAAAGTTTTCTTCCCCTATTAGCTAAAATTAGCCGTTTTAAACCCAACATGTACTAATGGAGAAGTGAACAGGGATTTGTTTGCATTACCTTATCAAATTCCATTTTTATGACACATTTGTTTGCATTAAAAAAAGTAGGAATGGGGTTAATATAAACAGGTTTCTGGTGTCACACGCTGCTGTTTATTCAAGCGAAAGGTGTGACAGAATAAAGTCAATAGTGACTTCCACGTGGCTGACAGTTTTGTTTATTTGGTGCACATGCAAAAAGTAATACAAATCCAACCTAATCCCAGATAGCAAGTTGAGCTCATATGTGTCACACTTTGCTCGTCATGTTGGTCACAAAAGTGTTTTACAGTCACATGTTCATGCACACAGTCCTGGTCTATAAACCGAGTGTGTTTCTTTATTTTGGTGCTCGTCATGTGGACACGCGAGGCCCCTGCCCCCCCGATCACAGTCACATAAACAGCTAGGACCTGAAAATGTTGGTTTAGGATTTACTTCTTGAGGGTGGAGCAGCATCTCATGAGGAGTGTGCAGAAGATTAAAGCATTTCAGAGCTGCACCCTACCTGATAGGGGTAACCGTACCAACAGTGACGCGTATCCCATATCCAAGGGGACTAAAAGATAAAAAAAAGGTGCATTAGTCTGGAAAGCCACTGATAAAATCAGCGATGAGTAGATGTGCTCACCTGCCACAGAAACTGGAGCCCATAAATAAATATGCCCAAATAAAAAGTAAATCTCCACCTAGACGTAAAAGAAGAGATGACTGGTTTCAGATAAAGTTTCCAACAAAAAAAAGCCTGCAGAATATACCTACATGCTCTCGCAGAACTTGGTGTGTGTGCTGGGTTTATCCTGGTTCCTGCGGTGTCTGAACCATCGCTGGACTTTCCGTACGTCCCAGTCCAACTGCTTGGAGAGGCCATCAAGATGGCGAGTGTCTGGGTTCTATTAACAGTAGGCAAAATATTACGTAATAATATCTATTATTATACTATATAAAAACAGTAGAAATTTAGCTTCCAACTTGAATTTTCTTTAAAGGTCGGACACTTCTGACATGCTGTACATCCGACTGTACCAAACCTTTGACACGAATGTTGTTTTAAATCAGGACAGGAGGAAGTGGAGCGAACCTTTGTGATTGAAGTAAACACCTTCTCCAGCACGGCATTAGGCTGGGCTCTTCTTCCAACACCTGCCTGGATGTGGAGACGTCGAGCGCAGGCACTGGCAACAAATCTGTGACAGGAGGCAGAAAAGGACGGTCACTTTACGTTCCTACATGACCAAAAACAACGTATTCAACCTGGAAAAGTAGCTTTCAGTTTAAAAAAAAGTTACAATGAGATCAACTTTCCTTTCAGATTTGAGAAATTTTTGAAGTCTTCTGTTTCATACAGGCAAACCAATCTGTACTGAGTTCAATAAAAATACAAGTTCATTAGTTCAGCCCCAGATTTGTTTTTATCAAAAACAATTTGAGGTTTTTGTGTAAATGAGGTGATAAAATCCAGCCATTCCTGTTCTGTCCCCCGACTTTCACAATCTTAGAGATTAAATCAGGATGTTTGCCTCTGGCATGCTTTCGGAAGTTCTTGATAAAACTGCACACACCAGTTTGAACACTTCTGAACTACAAATTCCATTTAAAACACACATTGTGTGAATTATACTTCCTGTCATTTCTGAAGTTGCAGAAACAGTCGAGACAAAAACCCAAAGTCTTAATATGTTGGAACTTTTTCAGGAGTTTGATACAGATTCTTTGAAATTTGTGATTCTAAGAGAAACTTATCCTGTTGTCCTATAAGCCAAAAAAATCTTGCACCGTCCAAACTGATTGACTTAGAAAATCAACGTAATAATCCAATGTAAGGACACTTTCCACTCTACAAAGTTCATCAGGGGTCAAGTGGGGAAGTCATTGTAAGGTCATAAGAACCCGTTCCCTCACTTTGGTCATTCGTGCACACGGACTTATAATTTGTTCCTTCGGTTTAGTAATCCATGCCCATAAATTCGTAATTCGTTCACTCACTTTAGTAATCTGTGCACAGATTCGGAATCCGTTCCCTTGGTTTAGTAATCCACGCGCACAGATTCGGAATCCGTTCCCTTGGTTTAGTAATCCGTGTGCACAGATTCGGAATCCGTTCCTTTGGTTTAGTAATCCACGCGCACAGATTGGTAATCCGTTCCCTTGGTTTAGTAATCCGTGCGCACAGATTCGTAATCCGTTCACTTGGTTTAGTAATCCACGCGTACAGATTCGGAATACGTTCCCTTGGTTTAGTAATCCACGTGCACAGATTCGGAATCCGTTCCCTTGGTTTAGTAATCCACGTGCACAGATTCGGAATACGTTCCTTTGGTTTAGTAATCTGTGAGCACAGCTTTGTAACTTGTTCACTCGCTTTAGTAATCTGTGCGCACAGATTGGTAATCCGTTCCCTTGGTTTAGTAATCCACGCGCACAGATTCGTAATCCGTGCGCACAGATTCGTAATCCGTTCTCTTGGTTTCGTAATCCATGCGCACAGATTCGTAATCCATTCACTTGGTTTAGTAATCCACGCGTACAGATTCGGAATACGTTCCCTTGGTTTAGTAATCCACGCGCACAGATTCATAATCCGTTCCCTTGGTTTGGTAAACTATGCACACAGATTTTTAATCTGTTCCTTTGTTTTAGTAACACAGATTTGTAATCCATTCCCTCCCTTTAGTACACCGTGCGCACAGATTCGTAATCCGTTCCCTCGATTTAATAAACCATGTTCGTGGATTCGTAATCCGTCCCCTCGGTTTAGTTATCTTTTCGCACAGATTTGTAATCAGTTGCCGTGCCATGGTAGTTCAATCATTTTCCTTTATAGCATTCTCCTCTTAAAAACTATGAACTGTAAAATCACAAAGTCTCACATAAACAAAGACTATTCTGTGGAGAAGCTGGACTGGACAGATCAGTTTTACGTTGCGGTGTAAAACATTACCCAGGGCCATCCAAATTTCATTCTTACGCATGCTAAGCTTAAAAAAAATTTACAAGCAAAATCAGCCTGCAGCTATCTGTGTTTGGCTCTTTGATACCCTTAAATCTGGTATTGGATTTCTTTTTCTATTAAATGGGTACTCAATCACACACCAGGGTTAAAAGATGAGCTGTTGTGGGACAAAGAAAGGCAACAGAGTTAATAGAAGAGGATGAATCAACATCCCACACAAGCCAGAGCCTGCAGGACTCATAGGCAGACAACAGCATCGGGGGGGTAAAAAGAATGAATTGTAATCCGATTTATTTTTGTCAAATGTCAAAACATCCCTGTTTCTTCTCAGAAACGGATCCCTCCAACATACACAAAGCCTGTTACCAAAAGATGGGCTCGGTGTGGTCTGTTTACATGGACACTCGTGGTCCTGACGCCCTTAAAGAGAACACACCGAGTTACGTACAATCCTGCTACTGGAAAACCTCCCAGTGCCACGACTAAGGAGCACGCTCGGCTCCATTCACACAGAACTGGATTTAACTGAGGCCTTTGTTCGACTCGCCTGAACGCAATTTTAAAGCAGACTTTCAGAAAATAAGATGACCTCACTTTTCTCATATGTACCAGGAAAAAGCACAAGGGAAATGTTTAAGGCATGCCATCAACACTTTGTTTTCACTGCTCACTTCCTTAAGAGGAGAGAGTACCTGTTGGTTAATGAGGAAGCACGACATACCCATAACGTCACAAACGTCTCAGTTCGTAGTCTGTTAAACACATGACACGGCTTACTGGAGCATGCACACACAAAGCAGCAGCTCAACTGCTCGCATCTACAAAGTCAGCGTCGGCAGCAAAAGCAATGATTATGATCAAACAAGACCGGACTGGCTGGGAAGAAGGGGGTGGGAGCCTGGGTGGACAACAGCTATCTTTCTGGTCAAAGAGAAGAACTGCCTGCACGTAAATAAGGAATCCTGCACACATATTTGATTTAAAAAGCATATTCTAACACCTCTAAAGAAGCCCTCCTTGTTGCTGACGTTTGCCCAATCACGGAGATAGCGTCATTCGGATAAGGAAAGGCATTGCATAATCAAAGGCATGACAACTGTGTCGTCTTCTGGTGAAACCCGTTCTGCCTCTTCTGTACTTGTTTTTACACACTATCACCACAGCTGGTTCATAAACGGAACAACACTGACTGCCCCCCATACCTAAAAACACAACAGTCCCCACCAGAACAAGATCCTACAGCTCCAGTCTTTCTAACTGACAATCAGTTGTCATTCCAGTTCTCTAAGGAGATGGTAGAGTGCATAATAAGCAGAAGTAAAATCTAGGTATTTTAATAAATACTTCTAAAAAGAACAAGAACTGCTGGTTAAATATTTAAAACAGTAAAAGTCACCGTTAACAACAAAGGCGGTAAAACGAGTTAGAAAAAAGTTAAAATTTCACTTTGAGGAGAGTCGACTGCAATAAAACTCATGTTATCAGTGAATGTTGGCGATGCTGTTCAAAGGTGAAAATCTAAGACGTGAGTTGCGAGAGGAAAAAGGCTGTGATTGTATGTGTGGCCCTGGCCTGTGATGGACAGCAGACCTTTCCCGAATGTGCCTCACCTCTCGAACAAGAGAATACAGAAAACAGATGGTTTAGGTTTTCAGTGTGCTTCCAACTTTAAAACTCCTAAAAGAAAGCTCTGGACCCATTTCCTGAACATCATGTGTGCATGACATTAGCTGCATTGTGCCAAGCAGCAGAGAAAACGAGCAGGAACTCAAGCTGTGGCAGGATGCATTCCTCTGATTAATAAATGAACGAGGCTGTCTCGTGTCTCTGCTGTGACCAAGAGTAATTGCTCTCTGATAACACCCCCCCTGCATTAGGCCATGCTCTCCTTGAGGACACCATCCTTTATACTACAAGAGCTGGAAGCTGTGGCACCTGAGACAGGTGGCTCAGGGCCAAGTGCATCTCACTGAGCACCTCCCTGTCTCTCCTTTGACGCCTCTAATATCTTATTGCTTCTTATTTACCACCACTTGATCGTGTCAGGATTAAAGTGTCACATCATATTTTGCGCTGGCCCTGTGCCGGTCATGTAGGTAGATACCGATCTGAAGCAGTAACATTAAAGGTGCAGTAGGACATGTTACTCCGGAGCTTTTTTGCCAAGTTGCTCGAAATGCTCTTCACAAGCCGATGGTAACAGATAAATTAGTTTTGTCCAAAAAGTTAATAATTTTAATCACCCCTGAAATGTAGAACCTCCTTTCTACATGCACACATACCATTCTTTGCTCACTAATCGCGTGTTTTCAGCTCGGAGCAGCTGAACAGGAAGCAAAGCTGGAGCTGGGCTGCATATTGTAAAGGAAGGAATCTGTTTGTTGTTTGAAATTTTTCATTTAAAGGAGCAATATGTAAGAATTTTACAATTAAATAATCACAAAACAGTCTAATGTCTCATTAATGTCTGAAGGAAGGTTACATTGAAACAGATTTCCTTCTCAGCCGGCTGGGGGATTGTAAGTTTTTCTCCATTCAAAAAACTAAAGAGGGACGAACAATCCATGAGCCTGCAAGGTTGCCAAGTCTGCTCAGATCTAACACTGCAGTGCCGCCATTTTAAATTTGACACCAGGTGGCAAAATGCTCCAGAATTGTTTCAAGAACTGAAGCCAGTAAACAGGAACGACCCATAAGTATTTTTTCGGTACCCCTAACTTTTGTTTTACTCTAATCAAGTGAAGCAGGCTAGAGGCTAACGTTGAGCTAGCAATGCCAAAGGTGAATTGGAAACAAATAGTTGCCTCTAAAAATATCCCAATATATTTTTTAATGACCAAAAACTTGAGAAAGAGAAGAGAGCAATTGGGGGCGGTTGACATGTTGTTTGTAGGGTTTTCACACATTGTCGGTGGCACTGAGCTGCTGTGATTTTGAAGTTAAGAATAAACCAAGAAAGCTAAAAAAATGCCTTGTTTTTGCACTATAAAAAACACTACACTGTATTAGCTAGCATACTAAATTGTTTTACGGTTACGTAGGTGTGCTACAATAGGAATTATGGCAGAAAAGGTTCCAGCAACAGGTTGAAAACATAAAAATGAACCTTCAATAACAAGCATTGTGGGTTCCTGTATTCTGGAGGTGTGGCTTAAGGGTAGAGCCTGGAGAAAGGGGGTTGGACCTTTGAATTGTGTATTTTCAGAAAGTAGCTTGCTTGAACGGCAAGTAAACATCACCTATTCCCTCCTTTAAAGAAATGTTTGTTAACCTGAAGACTGTCAATCAGCCTGAATCATGGGAAACTTGACTAATAGTTTGACTGGTTATCTTTAGAACAGAGATGTGCTTCCTGATATAGGCTTGTGTTTGTTGTTGTTTAAAACAGATATTTAGACCTTCTAAGACTTGGCTGTCAATGACATTCAAGAAGAGAAAGCAGGATTAAAATCAAGTTCTAGAAGATGGTGTAGCATTGGTTTCAAGGAGGTTTGAGGTTTTTTATAGTGCTGTTGAATGTCAAGTTTTTGTAAAGAGATAACTTGATGATTTTCTTCCAATCTTTGGTTGAAACATCACGAAGTTTCATTTGTTTGATTCATTTTCAATTCTGCAACTGAAAATATTCACAGGAAATCTGTCAAGATTTTGCAATACCAGCAGACACGTTTGATTAGTCTTCCTGTTACTTGGGTTTCTGTTGTTCAAGTCACATTACCATTGAACTCAGGAAGCCAGGTGTAAAAATTATTTAAGAGACCTTTTCATAAATGTTAGTATCATTAAATAAAAATATTAAACTTATGAAGCTTCAATGAACATATATTAAGTAGCTAAATGCATTTATTTAGAGTCTACCAACCACTCAAAGTGGATTTAGTCACTTACACCCATTTACACCACTTTGAAAATCAGGGACTATGTGGAGTTCAGTGTCTTGCCCAAGGACACATCAGCATGAGGTGGGAAACAGCCTGGATGAATCCACCAAACTATCAATTGACAAAGAAAATGCTCTTCTGACTCAGCTGCCCTGAGTCAGTTCTCTTGTTCGCTCTTCCTGCTTTCATCTATTAGGAACATTGCTAAGCCGAGTCCCTTTCTGTCACGCTCTGAACTGGAAGGTGTTATCCACAAACCTTCATTTGTTCACGCTTAGACTACTGCAACTCACTTTCTAAACCTCCCTGAACTGTCTACAGGTGATCCAGAATGCCTGTGCTAGGCTGCTGACCAAGTACTCCAAACACACCCACTTCACCCCGCTTCTCTTCCAGCTCCACTGGCTGCCGGTAAACTTCAGGGTTCATTTAAAGATCCTGGTTCTGGATTTTAGGGTGAGGTTTTCTGGGCACGTCCAACCGGGAGGAGACCCAAAGGAAGACCCAGGACATGTTGATGGGACTATGTCTCTCGGCTGGCCTGGGAACACCTTGAGATTTCCCCGGAAGAGCTGGCCCAAGTGGCTGGGGAGAGGGAAGTCTGGGCCTCCCTTCTTAGGTTGCTGCCCCCGCGACCTGACTCCGGATAAGCGGAAGAGAATGGATGGATAGTCTGGCCACAACCCATAAACAGAGATCAGTCATGTGGCGAAATCTACGATTGTCTTTCAAACTGTCTCCACATGCTATTGGACAACAAACAACATGACGTACTCAACGCTAAGAATGTCAGTCAATGAGGCAGTCCGCTAGCCTGGCAAGCCATCCTATATATGTGAATAAATAGTCTGGCCACGACCCATTGACGGCTCTCAGTCGTGAGGTGGGATCTACGGTTGTTTTTCAAATTGTCTGCACGCAATTGGATAGCGCTAGGACCAATCAGAGTAACGAACAACATGACGTAATCACAGCGACAGAAAAGAGGGAGGCAGCAATGGCGTCTAACATTAATGATTTCTGTCGTTTTTGTATGAAAAACATGTGAATATCAGGTGTACTGGGACATTGCACTACTTAGTTTGATAAAAATAAGAAGCCGCTAAGTATAGCCGACAGACTTACGCACGTTGGAGTCTAAATAATCCAATGTTGATGACAAAGACGTTTCAAACGAACGTGGTTCCTGCGTTGCCGCCATGTTGTTCGCGGCCGCAGCTCTGACGTCATCGGCTACTCCCGCTCTGTAATTGGCCCACAATATAGAGCTCTGTGATTGGCCCAACCAAAAACTATAGCGAGCTGTGATTGGACAGCCACAGCAGCGGATCAGGCTACGAGGGTTCCAATGAAGCATACCTAGACCAAACTTTGCAAAGCAAGAATTTGGTCTAGTTCACTAGGCTAGCAGTCCGCCATACACTGTCAAAGAAGACGCAAATACATCCCTTTTCTAAATAAAGGACTTAAGTACCTCTATCTGCCCTTGACTCAAAGAAAAGCCCATGTCAAAATGGTCCAAAGTTGATGCCAAAGCCGTTTCAAATGAGCCGTCGCCATCGCAGTAACATCTCGCCCATCAAAACGATAGAGCACTGTGATTGGCAAGACTCAAGACTGCTCGGGGCTGCTGAGGCTCCAATGGAGCGTGGTAAGACCGACCTGCAGAGCAAAATCATTTTGCTTCTGCTACAGTCGGTCTAGATTTTTAGGCTAACTCAAGTGGTTTTAATGTGGTGGACAAGTAAATTTTACAATTAGACAACTTTTATGTACAATGGAAGGAAACTTTCAATGGTAAAATATCCAAATGTTTTAATAATGCAGAATCAACACAGTAATACAAACAATGAATTGCCTCTAATAAATTTATCATGGATGAAAAAAATTAAAAAAAAAAAAAAACTGTCAGGAATTTCTTAATTTTGTTTGCTGAAACCAAATTTTACATTGTAAAAAATAAATAAATACTGGAAAACAGAATAAACGGTTATTCAATTAAATTCAACATTAAAATTAAAAAATTCAATTTGCTAAGACTTTTAAATGGGAATGGGATGTGAGTTTTCTACTCAACCTTTTAATATTTGATTGCTAAAAATCCCTTAAGCTGAGTTTTCTATGTCTTACTTACTTTTTGTTTTTGCAACAAATACCCAAACAAAGGCCGATGGCAACAGAGAAGTAAAATAAAATATTCAAAAACTGATGAAGAGAAGAAAGTCGCGCACAAGGAAAACTGAACCAAAATCAACTATAATGGCTTTCATTACAGACAGATTTGTCATAAGAGATTGAGTAAGACTACAGAGAGAGCAAAAGAAACTTTACAGAGTTTCAAATACTTTCTCTGCACTTTGAACTGAAAGTTTTGTTGATAACACTGGTAAAACCAGTAGATCAAGCCATGTTAAAAAATGTAGTTAATGGGTCTCCTGCCAGTCAGCATCGGATGAAAATTACTCAACAAAAACCACAGACAGCAGAGATGAAAGAACATTTTCTACAACTTAATTTAATGAGTTATGAGTCAGACGACGATCACCATCTTATTAAATCTTCACCAATCAGAATGAATGGGTTTAGGAAACATCAGAGTGACTCACTTGATGTCTATCTGTGTCATCAGACTGGTGCACCCACAAGATCCAACACCTGTCCAGGAAATGGCTCAAGTGAAAAAGCACTGCACTGCTTATCATTAATATTATAGTAGTACACTTGCCCTTCTTTATCTTCTGAGCTATCTTCTTTAAGAAGGCCAGATGAGTAATAAAACTTTATAAGAACTTTATAAGCTAGATTAAGATAATTTGTCAAAGTTGTGAAAGAAACCCATTGCATTAAAAAAAACTTTGGATATATATATATTATTTTTTTGGTAAAACCTGCAAAAGGCAAAAATGCAGGAAACCAAAGTGTTTGTGAAAAATAAATATGCAGGTGGTGCAATGCACAAAACTGATTAAAACACACATCCTGATCATGCATAAATGATGTGTCATTACACAGAAACCGTAAATACTTAGAACTGTGGTATAACTTACTACAATTAGGGGAAGTCAAGCAAAAACTCATCAGCAAAATATGATGCACTGATACAAATTTGGAGAGATCTGCCTGCAAAATTACTTTCACTGCTAAAAAAGCTTAATACTTAGTATATTTGGACCATTTAATCGTTTTTTTAACAGAAAAGTTACAAAAAGTGAATTCGAACAACTGTTTTGTGTTTTATATCAGTGTATGGCATGAAAAAATCTCGAAATCTCGAATTTAAAACCAGTGGAAAACACTGGTCCTCCTTTAGCTAGCTAGTCCATCATCTACGGAGGAAAGAATAGGAAGAAAGGAACTTTGAGAGGTTCTCTCTTTTCAACAAATAATACCCCACGTGGGCGGCAAATACGAACCTTTCGAACAGTATCCTTACAGCAAAAATCCCCACAGCCAGCGGCAAAGCAGCCAACAAGTGTCCAGCTTTGGGATACTCCACCCCGGGAGCTGGGTCGGCCAGATCCGCCCAGGTTACGTTGTGTGGCAGCCAAAACCTCTCGTTCCAGAACCAGGCTGAGAGCGCAGCCATGTTTTACCGCCTTCCTGGTCCCCGGATAGTCGGAGCAAAGTGTTTTCTTTTTTAAAAGGGAGGCTCCGTTAAACTTGTAAAGCCGTCTCTTCCTCCCTTGTGTCACTTGTTTAATGACTTGCCACACTCAACTTTACCGCACCAAGGTGAAGTCTAACGGATGAGAGCTCTGCTTCCGTTTTCCGCTTTTCAAAATAAAATGTGTTAAATGCGAAATAAGATATTATTTATCAAACAAATCACTATTTTTGAGTTTCTACTCCATATTTCTGAGACATCTGTGATATGTAGTTTGTCTTGTTGACAAATGAGCTTAACAGAAAATATTTATTTTCAAACGAGGCTTTTATTTGTTTTATTTTGAAGCTGACATAACACTGTTTCCGGTTGTTTAGGGTGCGCTTGATTGGTCTTGGCTGCCGCCCTGAGATGAGGACTGGAATTGAGGAAGTGAGGCGGGTCCCTCCTCCCCGCTGAAGGGATGGGTGAAGCGCACGCATGGCATCCATCTCAGCTCCTTTCAGTTTAATTCCAAGAGTCAGGCTGTTGTCACAGTTTAGATTTTAGCCGCTTTAATAAACATTGAGAGGTTCACCACCTCCTGCTCATAAAGCTATTTATAAAAGATCTGTGAAGAGAAGGCAGTAAAGAAAAGATGGGAGAGAGATTATAACTGATGCGATTGCACACCCAAGTGCTCAAAAAGTGTATTACAAATTCTTAAATGTTATTCAACCTCTTGATTTACACAAAACATTTATTTCACCCATCTCACAGTTTTAAATTGATCCATCATAATGTGTTTTTATTTTTTTTTGTGCAACTTTGCATCCATCCATCCATCCATCCACTTTTGTTGTCAGGTTGGAATGAGGCAGCTGCATTTCTGTCTGCTCTCTAATTATAGATGGACATTTGCCCCTTTGGAGCGTGTTATTATTAGATATCTCACAGGGCATTTGGCTCAATAGCTATTCAAAGGATCTTAGTACGTTAATGTGAGTTTAACAAGTGGAAAATGACGCTATACATGAGCGAAAAAGTTGATACATTTGTATTTGTTTTTAAAACAACCCTTTTATCTAATCAGAGCTTATCTGCTGGGGTGATTTGATAAATCAGCACACTTGAAGGGCAGGGTGTGTGAAGTTTGAGCTCAGAGCCAGAGGGGAATAAAAACAAACACTTTTTCAGAGATAAAAGTACATTTTTTATTACACATTCATTATTATTATGACCTGACACACTTACAGTAAATATGAGTTTTAATAATCAGTTGCAATCAGTGCAGAGCACCACCTCTGAGGACCGAGACAGGTCACGCTCTTAAAGAAAGGCTGATCTCAACGCTGCAGAAAATGGTAAAGGTGAAGAGTTTAGAATGGCAGCGTGGCTGAACTCAGGTCAGATTACAGCGAGTCGCCTTTCCCAGTGTGTACCAGTGAGTGGATCATGCAGGCACCAGCAAATGAGAGATCGGTAACACTTTACAATAAGGGTCCTTTTATTAACGTTACTTAGTGCATTATTAAGCATTAATAAACTATTAAATAAAGTATTAACAACTGCTTAATATTAATGTTAATATTAAGTACTGCATTACTAAGCAGACACCCTCCCTGGATCTTTGTCCTAACCTTAAGGACACTTAATAGTTAATAATAGGAATAAAGGGATTCTTTGTTTATTAATGCTTAATAATACATTAAGTAACGCTAATAAAGGGATCCTTATTGTAAAGTGTTACTGAGACATCTTAACAGACACAAAGTAATGTAAGGTTTGATCATTTATTGAAAAATACACGTTGAGTTTTTGACGTTCTAATGAAAAACATCTGTGGGAGTATTTCTTTTCTTTCCCAGAGCGTGGTTTTCCTTCAGAAAACATACAAATGAGTGAAAAGGCACTTTTCTTCAAGGAGTCTTGTAAGATTTCATAAGACTGAGGTCACTGTAAGTTTATCGGTCTGTTTAAGGCACATTCACTCAAATTCTTCACATGTTTAAGACTTGGAAGATTTAAGCAATAATTTATTAATCAGTAAAAACAGAAACACGCTCAATGTTTCTATCAGCAAATTAGATGGGCGGCCGTCTCTTTTTCCTGACGAGGGACCAAACCGTGATCCAAAAACAGAGACGAGTCAGGATCAGGCCCTACTTCATCCGTTTAACATCTAGCAGCTCTGGTGTAAAAGTCTTTCCCAACTTCCATCCATTCACGAGTCCTCATGTCAGTCTTTCACATGTGCTCGGGGTGGTTCTGCAAACACTTGATGAAATCTGTGACTGGGTGGCTGTTGAAGCAAATCTCATGAACAGCAGTGAAAAGAGGAAACCTGCGATAGAAAAAAAAGCATGAAGGAAAATAACGTGGGAGAAATTTTAATACCTATGCAGTGATTTGTTAGCATAAAACCTGAAAGCAAGTGGGAAAAGTTAGCATATCTTGGTCTGAAACTTTAAACAAATACAATTTAGGGGACATTTGAGGAAAGCTGTTATCAACGTGCATTTTTATGTAAACTCATGCAAAACAATCAAACTCCTGCAAGCAGAATCCCTCATAAAGACTTACTTGTCCAGCGTGTTTTTCTGCTTTAGGATCTGGTGCACTTCACTTGCTGTGGCTGGACCCTGGAGCTTCTGTCCGTTCAGCAGCTCCATCTCCAACTGCTCAATGCTCTAAAACGTGAAAACGTGTCATTAGATGTTAAAGTCCCACTCCGATCGTCTTTTTAGCTGTTTTAAGTCGTTCTCAGTGGTCTTTAAACTATGATTAAGCCGTTTTTAGCCAAAATCACAAAACCTGTGCCGTTTTCTAGTACATAGTTTCTACATGGTGGCAGTAGCTCATTAAAAATTTGCCTCTGGGTTGTGGGCGGAGCCATTGGCACGGAGTCCCCTCCCCCCGCCCCTCTTTTCCCGGCTGTTGAGAGCTTCCTGTTTATGCTAGCTCTCTGTGCTAGCATGCAGCATTGGCTGCTAGCATTACACCAGCTCCATAAATACAGGCCAATGGTTGAATTAGGCATTTGTGCTCCGCCCAGTGGGTTTGTGACATCACAAAGCCAGTCAGTTCTAGGCTGCATTTTTTCATCTGCTACTGATTCACAGCAATTTGAATGCAGAAATACTCAGAAATGCAATTTTGAGCTTAAATTTCTTTAGATATGTCCTGTAGCATAAGAAAAATGCCTCAAGAACATGTTAAAAACAGAAAAAACACGATTTTCATTGGAGTGGGTCTTTAATAAAAAACACACACATGAAGCAAATGCCGTCCCATACTTTGCCTGTTTTAGCAAATGCTTCTCCAATCTTGCGATTACGACCCCCATAGCAGGTTGTGATGAGGTCAGCGACGCCGCAGCTCTCCAGGAAGGTGGTGGGGGACACGGGACAGTTTGTGCAGAACACCTTGGCGAAGGCAATCATCTCCATTAGGCCGAGACGAATCACCGCCGCTTTGGTGTTGTCACCGAATCCAAGGCCGTCGCAGAAACCTGCTCCCACCGCCACAATGTTCTGCAGACAATAATAGGGAACATGTGGGCTCAAAATGTTTAGAGAAGTATTTGTAACAAAACCATCTTCTGTTTGCAGCCAGTATGAGTTGTTAGTAAAATGCATCTATCTGCTGCTTATGATGCACATGCATCATGTTAAAAAAAACATTTTGCAACTTGAAAACATTTCAACTCATCAAAAGCAACATTTATTACCATCAGTTAATATGAAAAATCATTTTGCAACAGTTCTAAATGATTTAACCGTGAATATTTCTGCACCATTTAGTTCAAATAAAGAAATTTAAATATATCTTGTGGATTCAAGATTGATTTAGTCTAGAAGAGAAACCTTTAGCGCCCCACAGATCTCCACAACATCAGACTCCTCCACCACGGTCACACGGAAGTTGGTGGTCTCCATCAGCTCCTTCAGCAGCGACCCGTATGACTTGTCTCTGCACCCTGAACAAGCAAACGTCACCACCAGCTGTTTTTGTGCTCACTTGTGCTAGTTCCATGAACATTTGACATGCATTTGCAAACCGAAGGCAAGGACAGGTCCTCATACCAATAGTTGTTTCACAAAACTTCTCATCAGCAACCTCGTTGGCGATGTTTGCACCCATGAGGACGGTCATAGTGATGCCTAGTTTGCTTCGGATGACCTCTGAGATGAGCTTCAGGCCCTCGGGACCTGCGTCGACACCCTGAAGAAATAAAACCCATGTAAAATAAAGAGAAGGGATAGATGGATGTGGGGTTTTCTACTGCAGATCAGCCAATGGACGATTTTTTTGGGCTGATATCTAGACGTTATCAGCCTTACTTGCATGCAAACAAGTCAGTTAAGTTATTTATGCTGCTGTTTTTATATATTTACAAGATGTGCCTGACTTTAAATCGGCTCTACCTCTACTACAGAGCTATATCAACCTGTATAACGGCCTATCCCTACTCAAAAGTTATCAATTAAACTAATCCATTAATGAATTGAGCACAGTGGGGCTAGAGGGCATCTTTTCCCAATTTTTCTCCAAGCGAAGGTTTGAAATAATGGGTTTCCCTTGGACCAACCTTGATGAGAGACATTCCAACAACATCCTTCTTTATGTGATCCTTGATGGTCTCACACACTCTCCCAATGAACTGGTGAGGAACTACAAATATCAGGATGTCGGCTCCTTTCACAGACTCGGCCAAGTCTGGAACCGCCACCTGACTCAAAGAAAAGAGACGTCACGAGCTATCAGGCAACGAGCAGAGAAAGCACAGGCGCTAGAGACGGACTGCGTTCACGCTCACCACGTTGGGAGGCAGCTTGTGACCCGGGAGGTACTTTACGTTTTCGTGATCTGTGTTGATGATTTCTGAGAGCTTACGGCCGTTCACCGTCTCCTCAAACACCCACATGTTCACCGTGGTGTCAAACCTGTCATATTTGGCCGCGTTGGCACCAACAATCTTGGCTATGGCAGATCCCCTGTGGACATCAGGACACATGATAACCATCCAGCTGTCAGGACACCGGCTGTCGTTGCAGAATCGATGTTTGCTTTATCAATATCTGTTATAAGCTTTAGAAATAAACCATATTCTTATAGTTAATTTAAATAGAACATAGGCTTAGATCAGAATAGAAGAAATGCAAAAACACAAGTGAGAGGTGAGGAAAATGAGGGTTTATCGCAATTACCGTCATCACGATTTCCAAAAAGAATATTGAAATTTTTCAATATCTGTGTAGTAATGATCTAAATAATTATAACAAGCCAGTGTCTGGGGCTTAAGGATCACACGATAAATAAACCTTGGAGATCTGACTTGTTTCTGCAGAAACAAATCAGAGGCAATGAGGTCAGCTGCACACAGAAGTGTCTAAATGTCAGGCTGGCTGAGGGACATCAACACCACTCTGAAGCTGATTCAGCACCGATCCTGCAGAATTACTAAAATGTCATCTTAGATAAAGATTTTATACTTAATCCTGAAGAGTCAGCAGCAGAGTCGCAAAAAAAGAGCAGCTTTAGAAAGTTTATTAACCACCGGTCAGCAGTTTAAAAGTTAACATTCTCTTCTCGCAGCTGCTTTTCTGCAGCTGTCTGAGCTAAACTGGAAACTCTCACTTACCAGTTCCCAGAGCCGATCACGCAGACTTTCTTAGGAGCTGCCATCATGTGCTTGACTTTCCAAACAGAGCTGCTGTGTGTGAAGACCGGCTGAGCACCAGGTCAGACTGGATTTATAGCAGAGCCTCGGCTCAGGAACTCCCTCTGCTGATGGTTGGTCGGATCTGTCGCCTCTCAGAGGTAAACAGGAGCAGCAGGACGAACAGAGGTCCAGAGTAACAGCCACATTCGTTCAGGCACTCAGAAGTCTCTGTTTTACTACTGATTACCAACAAAACACAGTAAGTCGGGCTTGATTACGTCACCGTGAGCTGAAAGGATTAGCTGATTCAGAATCTCTGCATTTCCAATAGTTGCTGGTTACCATCTAACATAAATAAGTGGATTGGTACATTGTAAACCTGAGGTTATTGAACTGTGAAGTGACCTCTTACAAAAGAGGTCACTTCACATTTTAAAAGAGATAAGCCCTCACATCAAAGAGCTTCTTCTCTATGGTCAAGTTTTAAACTCCTTTAAGAATCACTCGCTTTAAAGTAATATTTTAAACTTTAAGCTAGAGCTTTAACATTAATCTCAGTGATTGTTAGGTTAGAAAGTTGACCAGTTTCATATTTTACACCACTCTGCTGACCAGATACTGCACTAGATAGTTTTATGGAGTGGGTAGGTGCCCTATAGGGGGAGCTCTTTACCTGCTTTACGGCTGTTAGCTGTAATGCTAGTGGTTAGCACAAGAAGAAGGAAAAGAAGTTTGCTTTTTCTGTTGGCTTCATGAACCCTGGAAGTAACAGAGTAATGCCTGAAAGGTGATGCAAAGAGCTAAAACCAGAACGAACATCTGCGCAGCCTACACTATGGAGGGAGCACCATGACGGACTGATGGTGACCTGGCTTTGTTGCTACTGGAATTGTAATATTTTTTTGTCCAACAGTGTGGATCTTTTTATTTTGTGGTTTATTTTATCATTAGTTGTCTCATGTGTTAGCTTGTTGCTAGCGCTAGCTACAGCAGGGTTGTTTACGACATTTGTAATTCCACTTTCAACCAGTAGGACGTAGGATGGTGACGATAGCTTCAACGACTGAGACATTTATTTTTTTACATATCCTTTATTATAACATAAGAACATACAGAAAAAAAGGTTTGGTCCGTGAAAAAAAGTCTCCAGATTCATATAATTTAACAGTCCATCAGTGTTGAGGTTCCACATCACGTCAGCTCTTGCTCTTCTCCAAACCCACAGTAGTGTATTCTTGGAATTTATTCAGAAAATACACACGTGCACGCACACGCGCGCATACACACACAGAGCAAAGCCCCAACCGAACCTCTGACAGGAAAGTGACGATTTAACCTGGAAATGGTCGATAAGTCAGTATATGAAAAAACTACAGCTCTGCAACTCGTTTAAATACACAAAACACAAAATGCAGAAGTCTTTGACTTTAAGGTGGTGCAAACCTGGTGGCATGTTGCTGCACACAGGGGCGCTACCTTAAATATGATGGACAAATTCAGGCCGTGAAGGGCCAAATCGCTGCACTTGAGCGAGAGAGAGAGAAAGAGAGCGAGGGCTGATAAAAATAAATACTGTCTCAACTATTTAAGCAAACACTTAAGAAAAAGATCAGCCGCTTTTAGAGAAACGTTTTAACTTCACATCCGTCTGAAGTGGAGTTTTTACTTTAGTATTTACAAAACTGTATAGACTAGAGGTACCCATACTAGCTACTTTCATTATTACCTGTACTAGCTAACAAGACAAGTATGGATGTAACACATACTTTTAAAACAAAGCTCACTAATAGTAAGAAAGAAGAAAATGATAAACATCATCATAGCAAAAAGGCAACATGAACAAATAGAACCGCTTTGCCACAAACGTGTTTCACTGAGCTTGAAAATGCCTCTCATAAAGACCGTCAAAACG
The DNA here is from genome assembly GCA_006937985.1 of Aphyosemion australe. Classification (NCBI taxonomy): domain Eukaryota; kingdom Metazoa; phylum Chordata; class Actinopteri; order Cyprinodontiformes; family Nothobranchiidae; genus Aphyosemion; species Aphyosemion australe. The sequence continues at coordinate 1,800,242 of SSNS01000059.1, read as the reverse complement.
AATACAACTGAATACAAAGTGACTACTGAACAGCCAATATGCAGCAAAACAAGCCCGGCTGGTCACAATCACAATATTTACCTCACGGGGAAGCATTTAGACGCCGGTCAGGATTAAATGTCGGTAAATTTAAACAAAGAGCTCGACGTTTTGACTTCAGAAACATCACATTTGAAGTTTCCTGATACAATCTGCCCTCTGCTTTTCATTTGGGTACAATTTGTGCAGAAAGTGGATGAAAATAAAAGGAATGCATCCAAGTAAAAACATAAACCGGTGCTCGGAGGTGTGGTTGGAAAAATAAGATTTAATCTGAAGCTGCTGCTAAATTAAAACGAGGGGGGAAAAAAGTTCTTTAACAGTAAAGTCATCTAGCGTTAACGTCTCTACGTTTGTCTGAAAACTGTGAGGACTTCAGTTTGAACATCCCACACACACTAACGCACACACGGGTCATCTCCAACATCACAGCTCGTTCCTCCTTCATGTGGAAAAGCTCCTTCAGGTGTTCCTGATGCCGAGCGCCTGCTCCAGCTCCTGTCGCCTCTGCTGCACCTGAGAGACAAGATAAAACCATTGTTAGAAGATTAAAAATAAACGACTGTTTTAAAGTTTTTCTTTCCGTCCTCGTTCTGTTTTTCTCCCGTTATCCTGCAGAGCAACATTTATTCTACTCAGTGGTGCTGCTGCTCTGGATTCGCCAGAGTCACGGCAACGTTGGAAAAAACAGGAGAAGGGTTTCCAAACTGATTCGCCTCACAATTCAAACCAATAAATGTTGCTGCAAATCAGTCTGAAAGAGGAAAAAAAAGAAGAAAAGACTTACTTTGGAGTAGAAGTAGCGGCAGACGGCCTCCTGAGCCCACGGCTGGTAGTAAAACTCTGCTCTCCGCTCCTCTTCCGGGTTTCCCACCACATCAGTCATAGTCTATAAACAAAAGAGAAAACGGTGATCCAGACTTTGTCCTGGCTGATAAAGAGCACATGGTCTCCATTAGGCTGACGGCGCAGCTGCTGGGAAACCAACCAGCAAACCGGGTCTGGAGTTTGCTCAGACTCAGGTGAATAAACAGCGATGGTGGCGACAGCTGTTCACCAAGCAGAAACACAGAATGAGGTCAGGGGACGAGCAGCAGGCATCCAGTGAGACATGTTATTAAACACCTTTGGTCTCATTTTGGAGGGGAGCTCTCATCTTTTCACTTTAAATTCAATGAAATCATTCAGAGAACAGAAAAAACAACAAATCTTAACTGACTTTTTCTTGCTACTTCCTACACGAACACCACCTGTGAGGAGCGATAAAAGTGGACGACCTGAACTCACCTTGAAGTCTCGGCACTGAGACTGGAGCCAGTCGTTGATGAAGCCCTGAGGATCTCTGGCAAAACTCAACATGAACTCCCGTTGGGTTTTCAGCTGGTTGATGGTCTCGATCGTTTCATGGATCTGAGAAAAATCAGACAGAAGTTTGATCGCTTTAAAGCTCGTAATGAGGCGAATCGGACAGCAAACCACTGATTATCTAAACGTCTTCTGTTAAAGTGTTTCTCCTCAAACATGAGATATAGCCCATATTATGATTTATAGCTGTTGTTTTAACCAACAGGTCAGAAATTCTCACAGAAACAAACCCAGAATAAGAAAAACGACCGGCGTCTGTAAACTGTAAACAACCCCGCTGTGTTTACGTTATGTTGTCTCAGAACAAAGACAACACACGGAGACGTCCTTCACTGCGACCTTATCTCTGTGATTACAGCCTTTCCAGTCAAGGTAACGCCTGCTAGCAGCAGATCAGCGAGACCCGACCCAAAACATGAGCAGAAAAGAAGAGCAGCGCTAGGCAGGCGGCCATTTTTAACAAATAAACGGGTGATATTGTTCTCAGTGAAACGGGATCACAAACTGAAAAAGAACTGACCATTCGAGCACAACTGAAGAAGTGATAAAAACAAACAATTAAAATGAAACAACCTTAAAATCAATCCAGCAAAAGCAGGTTCACACATAATAATAAATAACACGTTTTGTTAATATTTAAAAGAGATTCTCATTAAAGTCTCAAATTTCATAAAATACCACCAAACCTCAAAGAAACGTCATCTCACAGTGGATACACAACTTTTCCAGTAAATACCTAAAAAAGAAGAATAGGACAGCTAAAGGTCCTCACCTTGTTATCCAATCCTGCTATTTCCTGCTGACTGGCTGTGGAGAGCAGGAAGGAGTTCATCTGGGTCTTCAGGGTGTCGTCCACCTCCACATCAATGTCGTAACAAGCAGTCTTCTTCTGGTCGTTGGGGTCCACGCTGGTGAAAGGAAAAGCATCGTTGTGTGCTTGACTTTAGCGTTTATTCAGTTATTTAGAGTCAAATTTAAGTAACTGGAGTTAACTAAATGCAGTTTAATCGTCTAAAGCTGCTGACACTTTCATCATCACTTTACCTGAAGCACAGGAACAGGAAATGTGTTGCATCATAATTACCTGATCACATGGTTAATGATGATTGGCTCTGGAGGCATCAGCAGTGCGTGCAAGCGCTGGGGGATTTCAGAAAACTTCATCCGCTGGGTCTCAAAGATCTGTGAAATCAAGAACGACGTGGTTCTAGCTTTACAAACTGTGCACTGCTTTAGAACCTGAGCATGCTGGAGAAGCGTAAAACTAATCAAATCAACACGCAGAACTCATTTGTTCAGAAGAAAATCCATATTTATGAGTATTTATGAACTGGTTTAATTCTCCCTCTTGTGCATCCCTGATCACAGCAGTGCAACTGCATCTAAATTCTGAAAGTGATCCTTAATTCAGATGTAAACTTTGCAGGAATTCAACATTTGCCTCCAACAATCTTCTGTTGATCTTGGCAGGGAAAGAAAAACAGCTCAGAGAAACCGGACAGAGATTCACAAAGAGATTGAGCCACCATACAAGGACAGGGAGGGGGAGGCTGTTGAATATCAGGAGCAGAGATTAGCCAGGACAGGTCTGGTTGTTAGTTTATGCTCTTTAGAAAGAAGCCGTTTACTGCATCTCAAAACAGGAACGTTGAATTGTTTGATCTTAAGCAACAACTCACCTGCTGCAAGTATTTGTCACAGTTGATAAACTCGCGCTCGTGTGGGTCTTGGAGTTTGTGTGTTTTGACGTACTGCCACAGGGCCTGGATGATGACGGGCCTGGTCTGGGTGTGGATCCCCAGCATGCGGGCCAGTCGAGGGTCCAGCTTAAACTGAGGGGGCTGAAATAACGAAGAATTAGCGGTCATTCATGCATTATTCCTCCTTGATGAATTCAGACACAATTTACAAAGCGCTTGGGAAAAACACATCCACCCCCCCGGAGTGTTTACCTGGTAGTCGAGCATGAGGAGGACGGTGCAGCGAACGCCCACATCCCCAGGCCTCTTCACCTGGAAACCATCAGTCTCCTGGGTGGTGGCGGTCCTATGCCACTGAAACAAAAACGCACAACAAACAGATCGATGTAACGACTTGTTACCAATAGCAACAAAATGATTCCATATATTATATATATGGATAGAAGAGAAAGCCTCTAACTTCTACAAGGTGATTATCTGGTCCATAAAGGTCTTTGTCCAACTCGATCACAAGAGACTTGAAGAAGGATGAGAACTTTCGTTTTTGTTTGGTGGCTTCATACTTGGACACAGCCGTCTGCAAAACAACAAACACAAATGTAACCTTTCACAGCATGAAACCTGGTCCTAGATAAAACCAGACGAGTCTTTCTGTAGAACAAAAAGCCCCAAAGCTCCTCTTTCAGGAAGTAGAAGTTAGTCAGAGGAGTGAGGGTCAGAAAATGGCAGGATTGGCGGCTCTGATTGGCTAACAGCAACGTGACTCATCCGCTGCCTTTGATTGCTCTGCAGCACCTCCACAAATAACACAAGCCTAGAGGAGTTCTGCTGTGTGGTGGAGTTGCTAATGCTAACAGTTAGCTTCAGCTAGCCAAGACGTTCTCTGCTGTTTCCTGGATGCTAAACCAACAGCAGCCAAGGTGGGTGAGTCCATGAATGCTAATTTACAGTGTGACGTAGACCACCTGAGTGTCTTTTTCTGACCTGAGCGTGTCCCTGTCTTTTTCTTTAAGCAGCTAATGCACGAAATAAGGCTAACAGATTATTTTTACATCCAGTCTGATCATATTTTAAAAGTAACGAGTTTCACAGTGAACCCACTTGTGAAGCCATAAATAGGTTCAAACATTTAGTCCTAGTAAAGAAAATCTAAAATGTGCAGCTTACATCTTCCAAGAGCCGCCCTTCAACACGTAGCTCCCATGATGCGACCGTTCCCTCTCCGTCCTCAGCATCAGGCTTTGCGGGGTTGAAGGTGTTGGATATAAAGATCCTAAGCTTCCTTTTTTGCTGGAAATAAGCATAAAAAATAAAAACAGCTTTACATTTATATAAACTACAGCTCACGATCAGCAGTGACACACAAAGTTGTTTCTAAAACAATCTTAATGATGTTGCAGCTTAATTAAAAACAACATGCATGTTTTACAGTGCAGAATTCAAACAGAGTTTATTTAAAACACCTGTCGAGGAGATTTGACGGCCTCACAAACATCGTTTGGTTCACAGCAACAATAAATGAGTAAACAAGCAAAGTCAACACCTCATGACACCGAAATTTAGCAAACACTCTCACGCCTGACAACCTGACATGTAAACAGGTTTAATGAAGGTCTTTTTTAGTTTAGTTACTACATAACCACTACGACTGAAGAGCTTTTTAAGTTAAGTTCATGTCTGAAAAAGAACAACGGGTGAAACCTTTATGGGTCTCTTGAGGGCCTCCTGAATGTCCAGCCTCTTACGCATAATGGTCTGATCCAGCTTCCTCTCAAACGCCAGCAGATCCATGTAAGCCTGAGACTCTGGGACCAGTTCCCTGATCTAAAATGCAACAAAACACAATTACAGGAAATTCTGATCAAGGCGATTAAATAGTGACATAAATACTCCGTATCATTTCCATGTGCTGCAGTCCAGCGCTCACCCTCTGAGGTAGAATTTTATCAGCCATCTTCTTTTTCTTTGTGCTTTAAGACAGTTATTAAAGAGAAATTAAAATCAGTACAAACGTGTCCTCGTACAAACAGAAGAAGGGAGAAAAGTCATTCACTTTGACTTCTACAGCCTTCAGAAGTGGTGTTGCACAATAATCACACAAAAGCACCGTCACGACGCAAACCTGCATCACCTCAATATTCAAGTTCCTAACTTGGACAGCTGGGTTAATAATGGGTTAATAATCCTGCAGGTGCATCATAAACTTCATGAATTAAAGCAGAGTTATGTTGCTCAATTTTTGTTTAATAAATGCAAACTAAATACCAATTATAGATCATTATTTATCTATTACTTTTACAATTATAGATTAAAAAGTTACATTTAAAAGACTTCGTTTTTGTCTTTTTTTTACTTTGTGTGTTTTGATCAACTGGAAAAAGAAGTTTCAGTAGTTTAAAAAAGATCAGAAGCAAGAACAGAACAGTAAAACCCTCTGAACACAGTCAAACGTGTTTTGCTTTTATAATTATCAAAAATGACCAGCGCCGCTCCAGTGGACGTCATAAAACCTAAGCTTCGTGGCCGTGTGAGACTCACTGCTGGTTGCGATTCTGCTGCTGCTGAACTTGCTGAATCTGCTGGGGGGCCGGCCTTTTTCTGGAAGGGTCCATCACCCCGGGCATCCCTGGACGAGACACGGGGCTCCCGCCGTACCCAGGTGGCCCCATGGCTGGTCCCTGTGGCGTCATACGGTTGGATGGAGGCATTCCGGGTCTCTGTGGAGAAAAAACAACAAAGAGAATTCATTAAAACAATCAACGAAAATGTTTTAGTTTCACTAGAATGTAAAATTATGCCTCAGCCATTTAATCTGGAGTGGAAAGATGTTAAGAGATTCCACAAGCGTCTGTTAGAATATCACGCATAAACAAACATAACTTAAATTTAGAGATGTCTGATATTTGTCGGGATTGGTTATTCCTCTTTTAATGAGCCAACTTTTACACACTAAACCATATCGTACATCAAACTTTTCTGCTACTTTTCCTCTCACTCAAATCTCAAAATATGTCAGATCCGAGAAATTGTTTTAGATACGTTTTTGTTTGTTTGGTTCAACTTGTGAAGTGATCGTTTGTGAGGATTATCTCAGGGAGAACATGATTCAGCTAGCCTAGTGAACTAGACCACATACTTGCTTTGCAGAGTTTGGTCTAGCCACGCTTCATAGGAACCCTCAAAGCCTGTGGCTGTCCAATCACAGCTCGCTATTGTTTTGGTTGGGCCAATCACAGCGCTCTATATTTAAGGCCAATCACAGAGCGGGAGTAGCCGATGACGTCAGCGCTGCGGCCGTGAACCCAAGCAACATGGCGGCGGCGCAGGAACCATGTTCGTAAGTCTGTCAGATATACTTAGCGGCTTCTTATTTTTATCAAACAAAGTAGTGCAATGTCCCGTTGTTCGTTACTCTGATTGGTCCTAGCGCTATCCAATTGCGTGCTGACATTTTGAAAGACAACCGTAGATCCCGCCTCACGACTGAGAGCCGTCAATGGTTCGTGGCCAGACTATATATACACATATATAGGATGGCTTGCCAGGCTATGATTCAGCGGCTGTTGGAGACAATATGAATCTTTTTTCCATTGCATAACTTTAATTGAAGTAGTTGTCATATGTTGCACAAATAATGTTTAAAGTTTAAGTATGCATGATAGGAGAAATGTGACGCTGGTTACCTAAAATTATTTAGTTTTCCATTTAGGATAGGGGAACCCAGAATAATGGTTTATATCAGTATAGGAAATTAAGATTAAGACTATATTGGAAATCGATAAAAAAGCAGACATTGAACATCCCTACCTTAATTTTTAGAATTTATTTTTTCAAATATTCATTTATCTCTTGTACATGAGCGTACTTGAGAATTAAACTGTTCTGTAAAAAGTGATTAATTATTAACGCTGGACATACAGAACAACTTTCCTAGAAGCCATAATTTAATTTGATTCAATATTGGGTGGTTTCCAGTTTTTGAAGAGTAACAGATGATCTTAGATTAAAATAAAGTTTAGTTTTCTCTTCCAGAACACAGAAAAAAAATTATGGATATTTTTTCAAACATGCAAAAACATCCAAACAGATCTGGACAGATTATTGTGTTGAGATTGAGAATAAATGTGGTAGGATGTAGCACAGCATGGATTATAACAGATTATAACAAATTTAAAATAAAAAGAATTTTTAGTGAAAATTTTATTTTTTTTGAGCTGTAACGACCAATCTGTAGCATCATTAGGGATGTAAAGACCTTTTCCAAAAATGTTAGTGTTAAGAAAAGAAACACTTTCTGTGAGGTTGATTCAGAAAAAAATAACATTATTCAATTTAAATCTATAGATATCACTCAGATTCACCTAAAAGGTGAAGAAAAAAGCTAATTACATGTGAAACTTGCATCGTTTATATAAAGCAGGGATAGACCGATATATTGTTCGGCCGGTAAAGCCAATTTAAAGTCAGGCACATTCCCAGACAGCCCAGTGCTGCTGAATTTAATTCAAATGTATATTTACGTTCCTGAAAAACATCTGCATAATAAATGCTGCAAAAATTATTTTCAACTAAAATTTCTATTTATATACCAGTTTTGAATATTTAATACTTGGTCAGTTTACTGATTTCTTTGATTAACTTTAGTTAGATGTAGGGCTGCCACAAATGACTATTTTAGTAGTTGACTAATTGTCAGTTTATTTGGCAATTATCGTGTCATGCATAAAGTATAGCTTATTGCACCAGGATGCTCTAATAATTAAATAAAAATGATAAATAATTTTAATTTCATTTTTTAATTTCTTTACTTTTTTATTTTTAATTTTTGTTATTGTGAAACACCTCGTGATTTTTATCTTGAGGTGCTATATAAAAACGTGCATCGGCTGTTGTTATTAGTGACATTAAGGAATGAAAATAAAGTGGAAAACATCTAGATATCAGACATAAAAATCGTCCCAAAATATCGGCAGCACATATCAGTCGTCGGCTGACCTCTACAAATCGGCATCGGCAGTAGAAAACCCAATATCGGTCAACCTCTAATAAAGCCTGGAAAATGCTGAACTAACACATATTTGTATTTTCAACATATCTGTGTGTGACAAACGTTTCTGTAATATTATCCAGGCAATATGCTGGTGAAGGTTCTCAGTCATCCAGGTCATGGTAATCCAAGGGGTTAAAATGAAGGCAACTGGACTTCTTTGGTTTCTTGAAGACGTTTCGCTTCTCATCCGAGGAGCTTTGTCAATTCTGACTGGAATATGGGAGGGTCGATCTTAGCTAGACAGCTACAGTTTATAAGATCGACCCTCCCATATTCCAGTCAGTCCAGTTGCCTTCATTTTAACCCCTTGGATTATCCAGGCATTGTGTCACCAATGTTACGGCACTAATTCCTGCTCAGATGCATTTAATCTAAAATAATTCTAACAAACCCTAATCTGAAATGTTTTGCAGAAAAATCAATTCCAAAACATCAAACCTTAATAGATGCATAAAAAACCTCAGCCAACTCACCAAACCATGTGCTAGGAACTCAAACAGACGGCTTTTTGTATTTGACTGCATAAGTGAAGTCGAGATGAGAAGGTAAATCACAAGTGTCTGATTGCAGCTTTTCTTCCAGCACCAAGTCCAACAAATGGGAGCGATGAAAGCAAAACACTCTCCTGAATCTTATGTGGAATGGAGGAAGAGCGGCTGACTCCAACAATACAGACACTGCCTTTTCCACACCACGCGGTGCAGGCAGGAGGCTGTGTGCAGATCATTTAGTGCTTTTAAAACCGTTCATCAGTATAACCTTGGTTTGCCTGAGAACAACTAGATCTGCAGTATTCAGAATATGAATTTTTTTCTCCTGAGCGTGTTGTGAAAGGCTGCCTGTGTGAGTGAAAGCAGCCAAGGACACTGCAGAATAAAAGCAACATCCTTTCACCCGACTGCATTTCAAACAGGCAGGATTTTTAAGTGGCTGTGCGGCTGTACATCAGTGATGAATGAATCATCACTTCGTGACTTATCACACCCTATAAAACTTCATCATAGCTGGAAATGAAATGATCCCTGTGAATGTCGGCCCAGTTAACAAAACACAAACATACAAGCTGGAGGGCAAAGGAAACAGCCATCATCTAATGACGTTGTGGATGTATGATTTAATTTTGGGTGCAGCGTGAGAAGACATAATGCATGTAACAGAGCAGAGGCTAAAATCAAATCACATCACAAACTCTGAGCTAATGTAGCTATCAGCTAACGGAGCTAATCTAAGCCTAACGGAGGTTTGCAGGTGCCTTTAACCAGAAAACCGCAGATGTGTGACTCTGCTACTCTGTCTTGGGTTGTAACACTTTTAACGTGAGGCTGAAGCTGAGGCCTTCCCCGGAGAAAGCAGGGGAGGGCAAGCTGCTGGTGCCGAAAGCTCATCTGATACCTGTCCATCAACGGGACACGCCCCCAATATTTCATAATTTCAAGCTTTAATTACAACCAAACTGACGTGTTACAAAAAATGCATCAACCTCAGAGTTGACCTTTTAAAGCTAAAACCAGGTTGTTAACACGTTTATTTCTGCTGTGAAGTTAGCATTTTTAACATGAGTCAATGGGAACTTGTTCCTTTCTACATCCAGCCCCTAGTGGATGAGAGGGGAACTGCAACATGTCATTTCTGCATTGGCTTCACTTCTGGCAGGCGAAGTTTGCCACTTGGTTAAACCTTAAATCATCCATGTTGGCGTGTACTTAGGAAAGGAATCACAAGATGCTCGTCTTTTACATTTACAGCACGGAAGAACGAAGGTACTTCAACTCATACGAAGAACTTGAATGTCTTCAAGCAAAACGTAGAAAAACTACATGTTGGAGCTTTTTAGATCCATCAGTAGCTTTGGCAACATTTAACTGTAAAAAAAAGGTCTGTTTGCATTTTGTGAAAAGAAAAATGAAAGATAGGAAATGAGCAACTTTTTATTTAATAACCCATTTAATCTATGGATTATTTTGCAGAAACTGATTAAAAATTTTCTGACATTTGACCTAGTCTTTTCACATGTCTGAGAAGACAACTATCAGCCAATTCTACTAGCGGCCCGGTACTTAACCAGAAAGCCATAAAACTAATTTCTCATTTTATTTAAAACTGAATGAAAAAGGAGACACAGAAGGAGGGACATCTGTGTTGCTCAGGGCAAAACTGGCTAATAAAGCCTTTTATTCTAATAAAACACTCAATTTAGGAGAGCATTAAACATTAAAACTGACGTTTTTGAATAAGTAAAATTAACATACATAAAAATGTTAAGCCTAGTCTGATTCTAATTCATTTTAAATATAAAAGACTCCAAAATATTATATAGGACTTTATACTAATGATTCAAATCTTGATGCCAAAAAATGTATGATAAATTTATTTTACATAAATATTACTGCATCAGACTAAAATGATCTCTGATACACTATAAAGTGTCTGCAACTCCACCACACAGCAGAACTCCTTCAGGCTTGTGTTATTTGTGGAGATAAAACATCAACATTGCAGAGCTAACAGAGTCAGTGGTAGAGTCGCCTTGCTGTTAGCCAATCCAGGGCGAGATGTCCAAATATCAGGGAATGAGAGTCCAAATCTTGCCGTCTGAATCTCTCCTCTGATGTGGCAATTTTCTAGTTCCTGAAACTGGTGCACCGGAGCTTTTTTTCCTCCAAAGTACGACTTACATGGCATTCATCCTACTAGAGACCACTGCAATTAAACTAGTGTTCCAGACCTTTAATTGATACACCAAATGCATGACTTAACCTTTCAGATAGGAGTTTCAGCAGACATCGATCTGCATATTCAAAGTTTAGTCTGGGGAAAAAACATCAGCTACTTCCAGTTTGCACAAACACACAAAAACATAACCATTGTCACTGTTCGGCTGGCTTATGTCCATTTGAGGAAATATTATTTGGACTTTCATGATCACAGGATTAAACTACTGTTACTTTAGTTTTATGGTAACTGTAGTACATCTGGTGACTCTTCTTCTCTAACTCATGATAATGTAGCACTAGTATGACCTGAAAATCAGAACTTTGAATAAAGGTGAGGCTTGAGATAGGAGAATTTGCATAAAGTATAAACTAGAATATTTTTAAAAGTACAAAGTCCACCAGTATTAAACTTTTTTCAGTATAATATTAGATCAAAGGCACAAACTCGATGCATTAAAACTGAATTTGATTTTTCCGTCTGGTAAACTGCTGGTTTGTGATCAGTGTAGACTTTTCATTCAAAAGCAGACATTTGACTTTACGTGTAATTAAAAGAAAACCCAAACTTAATCAATTTGGAACTTTCAAACGTAACAAATTCACTCCGTTTGAATTTTCGTACACTACTCGAGCCCTCTCGCAGTGCTTTTATTTAAAATACAGAGCAAGTTAGCAACGTTAGCATGATGAGCTAACTGGCTGCTTACTAAAACTTTAATGTTAGCGGGCGGGAGGGTTAGCAAACTCAAACACACCGATAGTGACTCAAAGGAAGTGGCTAAAATATGTTTTGGGATAGATTGGCTCTATTTAGCCAGCCTGGGAGTTCGTAACAGCTTTGGTCCGCATGGAGGAGCAGAAACAACGCTGGTCAGTAGTGACAAAGCAGCGATGAGGGGCTTTGTTCTAGCGGAGAGGCTAACGCGGCGGCAGCAAATATGGAGCGAGAACTCACCGGATACCCAGGCCCGGGCATCGGGGAGCGGTACATGTGGTTCTGTGCAGCCGACGAAGGCCCCATTCTTCCAGAAGGAGTACCGGGGCCCATACCGGGTCCTGCACCCGGTACCGGAGGTCCAGGGCCCATTGCTCCACCGCCACCACCCGTCGGAGCAGATTGAAACCCCCCTCTGGCCGCCATCTCCTCTCTGAATGTCGCCGCCGGTGGAAGCACGAAGCTAACGCGAGAACAAGCTCACCAGGGGGTGTTTAAGATGAAACAGCGCCACCTGCTGCTCACTCCTGGAAACAAATGAAATGGCTTTTTCCATTGTGATGCTGATGAGAGTTTTTCCATCTACGAAGCCTGATAAATCCAATCTATTAATCTAACTTCAGACATGTTTAAAACTTTAAGAAATTGGAAGCATCTTGACCTAAAGTGGTGCACATAAAAAACTCCATGCGTTTATTAAGATTATTGCATTTTTTTTAATCATTAGAATTAAAAATAAATTCTCATGGATGTGTTCAGCTGATCCAAATTTTGTTTCTGGAGTTCTGAAAAAAAGAGACCACCATACATCTCCAAATTTAACATCAATCCACTGGCTTCCTGCAAGACCCAGAATTGAATTAAAACTACTTCTAACTTATAAAGCTCTGAAAGGATATAAGTTCATCTCACATCTGTAACATCTGTGGCATCTACAAAGCCTGCAAAATATAAAACAGCATCTGGAACTCTCACTAAAAATACTGTAAAAAAGAGTTTTTACTATAAAGTAGAAGAAAAACACAAATAAAAATGGCATTTTGAGTGACTTAGTCTCCTTTGTCTCATTATAAAACTGAAAAAAGCTGCATTAATTTACAAATGAATCACTTTGACATGTACCACCTAAACATCTGTGCAGATAAATCACTTTTATACAGTAAGAAAAGAAAAGACACACTGAAACAGATCAAAACATGACAGACTGCAGTAATAAATTCTTTTTTTCCTTTAATCAAAAGTTTATGAACCTCAAGTCGCATCATCTCCCTCTGTTTAGGATTATCACACAAATCAAACACCACATCTCCTTTCATCACAGCAGGGGAACACAAATTAGTGAGCCAGCTGCTTCCGTATATGAGAGGTGAGCTGAGTCTGCAGCGCCTCCACGAGGTTTTTCTAAGATCCTCTTTGAACGCATGTTGATTGTATGCAGACGCGGAGAGGTGGCGTTGAGCATCCTAAGTTGCACAAAGTTTTAAATGGTCAGAGTACGGTCCTGCAACAAAATCACAACAGTTTATTTGTTTGTTTCCCCACTTTCTCTGTTCGGTGTGGAGAATCAGCAGCACAAAACATGGCACACCATCTGTTTGCATAATCTCTTTGTGTTGGATCAGAAACAGCCTGCATGGCTGCACACGAGGGAGGGAAAACTGTGTTTTTGGACATCCAAAAGCATCTGCGCTGTACTTATAATTTCCATTTTGGGTTTTTCACCTTGGTGCATGAACAGGCTTATCCTACAGGTCTCTAAACATGTTTAAGGGCATTCTTTAAACAAACAAGAGGCCAAACAAGGCAGGCCCAAGTCTGACGGCTAATACAGCATCTATCAGTGGTATCAAACTTGACTGCATGACAATAATTAATCCTCTTAATGAGCTGAATGTAAAGTGGAGCCCAGAGGAGCTGCCACAGCCTTATCAATGACAAACGGCTGAGCTCTCTAATTGCACTGAAAGATCTGACAGGATAAATTTATACCAGAAACGTGACTGATCGGTCACGCAGGCGAAGCCGGATCAAAAATTTATTTCTGTAGCGTGCAGCCACTAGTGAGCAGAAATCCAAAATAGCCCCAGTGCAAATGAAAAATCACAGGGTCAGAAGTGGCTATTTTGGGTCAGCATAGCTCAAATTTAACAAGCAGCTCCAGCATTTGGAGCAAAACTGTGTGAAATGAGTTGAATTTCAAATCAAATCAAATGGGGTCGCATCATTTAAAAGCTGAGAACGATGAATCTGTGGACACTGAAGTAAAAAAATATATATAAATATTAGAGGTGGGAATTTAATATGTTAATTATGATTAATTAAATAGAAAAAAATAATGCATTAAAAAATGATGCATTTAACCCTTTGGTCCCCCCAATTGGGAGGCTTTGAAGTTTAGCAGCAAAAACAAACATCCAGTAGGACTTTTCTCTTTCCTAGTTTGTGTATGTTCGTGTTATGATGAGTCTCATTGGCTGACTGAGCTGTCAATCTAATTTTGGTGAGTAACGCTTGATTCTATTGGCCGTAACGAACCAAAAGAGGTGTCAATCATTTGAATTGACCAATCAGCCACAGAGATAGAAGGCTGTAGTGAAGCTTCTGGAATAGCTCCAGCCTATGCCAGCAGCTTTTTTTCACAGACATATGCATAGACGCCTCGTGGACTGGCGCTGCCTATTGAAGCTGCCACAGTGGCCGGCCGCCATCTTAGATGGGTCTCAATTCGCCCCCACTGCCTTCAATTCTACTGAGGAAGGTGCTTACCCAACTAAAAACACATTTTATCAAGCCTTTTCACAAAATCAGACACATGGTAAGACATGATAATTAAAATATAAATATAATTAAACAAAATAAATGAAAATATAAAATCCCATCAGGTAGGCTAGAAAAGTCAATCGTAATCCCACGTGATCTGTTTTCAATAGTATGCTGATTGTAACTGTAGGCTGCACAAAAAACGGGCATAGTTGCTCATTCTGCATTGACTTTGCAGAGTGAGGAGACCCATCCAATATGGCGGCGACGCTGTTACGCTCTCCAGCGTCCAATGGGGCGTCTACGTATTCATGTCTATGGTTTTTTTTACGTGTGACGCGCAGCAGCAGTTCAAAACAACTTAATTTTCCTGTTTTGAATTGAAATACAATTTAAAATCATTTTTTAGAAATTAAAAGAACTTGACTTTACAATAATAATGTACAGTATGTCTAAAATTGCTTTCAGGGCAAATTTTCTTGAATGATTAAAATGCGATTAATCAAGATTAATTAATTACAAAGCCTCTAATTAATTAGATTAATTTTTAATTCAGTCCCACCCCTAATAAATATCTAAGTCGTCTTATTTCGTGCTAAATCCCAACATTTTCATGCCAATAGAAACCAGTGGCACTGATTTACTCAAACTTCCCCCTAATCTACTCGTTTCTCAAAAACATGATGGTATTGGAAACAACAGAACAAAGCCCGCCTCGCCAGCGGTGTAATATCCGTGTTCAAGTCAATAATAAGAAGCAATAAAAGGATTAGGAGGGAATTACCTCTAATTTGTGTGTGAGTGCGCGTGTTCGGCGACAGCAAGATTAAACTGTCAGATAAGGATGAAAACAGCAGCAAAACACGTTTCATTAAAGTATAACAACAAACATTAGAGATTTTCTTGCACATCCCTGTAAATTACAGCCAGCTGCTTGCAGTGATTAGCTGTGGATGTTCCAGCATTTTAAAAAGGGCAGCCCGTTTGGGATGGATTCCATTACGGAGCATCTGCTCGGTGCACTGTCCACAGATTGGCTGCATGTCAAACGGCAAGGTGAGAGCTCGGAGGGATCAGTTATCTTTGATCTTTATGTCCGCGAGGCGACGAGGGCGCATGAAGATTTTAACCTCGTTCAGGGAGAAGGGAAGCCATCGCCAGGATTTCAGGATTTGCCAACACGAAGAAGCCGGGCAATTAAGACCCTCGAGACTGCAGGAAAGTCATGTTAATCGCTTATTTTTGCAAAGATTTCCAGTTTGCCTGAACTCCTGCTGGTGTTGCCACCTCCCACCCACCCCCTCCTGCTTAGCCTGTGGAGGCTTATCAGGATGCAGCAAGCATCTCCTGCAGGATTTCTGTCACTGGCAGGCAGCTCTCCTGTATCCTGACCCTTCTTCCAATTTCCCAGGATGCAGACTGTCGCTTAGACAAAGACACGGATGCCAGAAAATGAACATTTTTATTCTTTATTACTTCATTAGTTTGTCTTTTTGGCAGGTACAACAGAAAATGAAGGGGGAAAGTCATGTCTCAGCCACTTAAAGCAGGAAACTCTTCATCAGATGCACCTCATTCTTCATTTGGAGCTCGTATATTAATGCGCGGTTAACGGCTGAGGGTCCTCCTCTCAAACCATGAAAAATTAAATGCATGCTCACGTTTGATGAACGCCGTTAACGTGTGCTTTCATGAAAAAATCATAAGGTGGAAAAGTAAAATTCTCATCCTCGAATGACCCCTGATGCCCCGGAGCCGGACTGACGTGCGTCTGAGTGAGCGACAAACATGATTTTAGTTTCTAGTATCCTCCGTCGTGCACCACAGAGCAGCAGACGTACAGCAGAGAACGAGGGAAGTCACCCCAAATGTTCCGCTGCTGGCTGACTGACAATCTTGATTAAAACTTGAATTGGCTGAGCAGCACACTTCTCATCCGTGCTTTTGTCATCTAGCAACAGGAAGTGTAATTGCAATTCAAGAAGCTGCAAAAACACCAATATTGTGGCTTGGAGGCTTTCAACTGCACACCGATGAATGGCTGACACAGATAAGAAACTCCTGCCCCTAAACCGTTTCCTTAATTCTGACTTAATTCAAAGAGAACGTGTTGCAAGTAAAAACTCAAGATTACACGTCGATTAGAGGAAAGCAGATAGGGAAGCGCTTCGGAAGATGCTTAATCAGATTTTCAGAAAGCTTCTCGTGATTTAAAAACAAGCATCTGCACTCTACGTGGGGCTGAAAAATTCATCATGTTGCCTCCGTTTGTCCACTCACCCATGAAAAAGGGCTTCTGATGAGAAGAAAACCTCACAAGACAACTTTTTTTTCTAAAATCATAGTTACATTTTATTTATGCTTTCATACCTAAATAGACAATCCCATTACCCGAAGGACGGAGACAGGATTATCAGGCGATAGAGTAAACTTTATATGAAAAAATAAAAGTAAACAAACAAAAAAAAACAGTTGAATCAACACGATATTAATAATATGACAATATAACAAGAAGAATAGTACTTTTTTTAATATCACCTATACGTACTCGCAGTATTGTGCTTCGATAAAGACTTTGCAACTAGAAAACACGGATACAGAAACTCCAAGGATTTCCTCAACCAAGTCTTAGGGAATTAAATGAAGAGAAATTGAAATTATAATTAAAAAAAGCGTGACCTCATATAACCTCACCTCACCACAGATCGCCTCGGGAGTGAATGAAGCAGATTCTATCGACTCATCGGACACGTGGAAATGAAAAATGGAGTGAAGTGAAATTAGGCAAAGCTCATCCATCTGCACAATAACAACAAACACTCACCTAGTTGGGCACTAATGGTGTCACCCAAAGACCAACCACACACACACACACACACACACACACACAATTACATGAGATGCATCATTCTCCTTTACATGTTTTTCGCTGAGGCAAACTTGGTAATTAGGATGTAAATGTTCATATATATGTATTTTTCTTTAAATATAAAGTCATAAAAATCAATCTGAAGAAGAAATGAAATGAAAAACATGCACTGGACAAATACATGCATGCATTTACATGATGATGATGATGAGGCCTGAAATTTTCACCATTTCCAAAAAAAATGTCAGATGTTGCATCTCAACCACTTCCCAACCACGATTTCCCCTGAATGCTTCCCCCATCACGCTCCGTTACACACAATGTGAACAAAAATACATTCTCAAACTAACTACACAGCTGTCGTCGGATGAGTCGCTGCAACAGTTACACGTGTTGCTACATGTAGAGTAGAGTAAGCGTTATGGATATCGTCACATAAGCAGGTGTGGTGTGTGGGCTCGTCGTGTGTTGCTGTGTTATATAAAGGCATGGGGTCTCTTTTTGTTTCTGTTTGATGGTGAGATAACTGTACATCCTTCAGTGATCTTTTATGGGTTTTTTTCTTTATGCTGCTGTCTTGTTTAAGAGAGTTCCAAGTTGGCAAAGTTTCTCCACGAGCATCCTTTGCGGCAGTATTCCAGAGGAAAGCAACAAGAGTTCTGAGTGCTGCATGAAATGTTCTCCTAAAAATTTAAATATATATATATTTTTTTTAATATTCAGGGCTTTTTCTTCACTTGGCCTTGGGTGAAAATCCTTTGTCACATTGAATTTGCTTGTTTTTTCTCCGTAGTCTTTATGTAAAAAGTGCCTTTATTGGATTTAGCATCAGTTCCTCACTGTCTGTGCGTTGGATAGTCCTTGCTGTCTCATGGTTGGCTTTGGTTGCATAACACGCACTTTGCTGCTTCACAAGGACCTGCTCAGCAAGTGAAGTCTTCAAAGTTGCCCTGGCCCGGATGGTGAGGTAGCATGTTCCCAGGATATGTCGATGGTGTATGCAGATTCTCGCAAGGAGCCTGGGAGAAAATGGGAAGAGAGGTTGACTTAAAAGGTGGAAAACAGCAAGCAGAAAGACAGATTAAGACATAACTGAGAGGTGAATGGGTAAAGAGCAGTGGTGCGTCTAGAAATTTTTCATAGGGGGGCCAGTGAAAATTTTGAGGTGGCTCACAAAATTGTCCACTCAGGTAACTGGGAGAGTTTAGCTTGTAGGTGTGCATTGCATTGATCATTCTTTTTCATTAAAGCAACACTAAAGAGTTTATAACATTTTAAGCTATTGCTTTAAAAGTGGGTTTCAGTGATTGTTGAGGTAGACTTTACCATCTTCACACTGGACAGCACTCTGCAGCCCCTGCTGACTAGAAACCACAGTTTTGTGGGACGGGTAGGTTCCCTAGGGGGAATTCTGTGCCTGCTTTATGGCTGTTTGCTGTTTACTCTGCTAATGTAAACGCTAGCAGTTAGCTTTTTCAGTTTGAGATCGTCAATAAAAAGAACAAGAAGAACTTGAAGAAGTTTGCTTTTTGTTGGCATCATGGCAGAGCCTGGGAGTAAAGTAAAAAAGTAATGTCTTTGGAGGCGAAGCAAAGAGCTAAAATCAGACGGCGTGGCCTACACTCATTTGAGAGAGCTAAAGGAGGCTAGGAAATCACGGACTGATGGTGACCTGGCTTTGTTGCTACTGGACTTGTAAGTAATAATATTTTTTGTCCAACAATGTGGATCTTTTTACTTCTTGGCTTATTTAGTAGCAGTTGGTTCATGTTAGCGTTAGCTCGTTGTTAGCACTAGCTGCAGCAGGCTGCTGCAGGGTTGTTTACGACTGATGTAATTCCACTTTCAACCAGTAGGAGGGAGAAGCAGGAAACTGTTCAGCGTTGCTTTAAAAATAAAAAAAAATAGACCTATGCATCCAACACATGGGCATCAGTGACAAACATATTTAAATTGTGATTTTAAAAAAGAATGAAAAATCTATTAAAATAAGTTTATTTATTAGTTTTAACATGTATGTCTTGATTAAAGATGATGAATGTGTGGTTTGTGTGAGCATGAATGTGATTTATTAAGGGGGTGAGTGGGGGTGGTCTTCCCTGAGGGGGGTCAGTGGGGCGGCCACTAATTATCCAAGGGTGGCCATGCCCCCTGCCACCCCCACCCCTTGGGTCACCACTGATAACGAATGTGCAAACGTGGAGAAAGTCTTCAAAAATAATAAACATGTTGTTAGGAAAACAATGACCTGAACAAGCTGGTCAGAGAAGGGAGAGCTAATAGATTTCTGAGCTGAAAAATAATGAAAAAGCAGGTCAGAAGTGGAGGAGGAGCAAAGCATTTTCTCTGAAAGTGAACTGGTTTCATTTACGCTCTGATATAAGTAAGCTGTCACACCTTCCTGAGCTTTAATTCTGGCTTGTTCCTGCTGATGTCACCCTGCTGCTTTGATTAAATTCAAGCCACTTTCAACCCCCCTGCCTCCCCTCTCTCAGTCCTTTTATCCCAATTGTTTTTTATTCTGCTCCTATTCCTGTCATGTCTCTAAATTCCCCTTTCTCCATCTCAGTCTGTTCTCTCTCACGTTTGCTCCTCTCACCACCCTGGCTGGCGGCAACTTGAGTCCAGTCAGGACAAAGAACAGACGAGTTTGCTCCTGTCAGAGCAACGCAGCCTGGCACAGTCAAAGTACTTAGCAGCAGCCTACTGACATGGTGTTTCACATCATCCAGGCTCAGCACAGCCCCCCGATCGTTGTTGCTGCGGCCTTTGTGTTTCTTCTTCATGCATCTGCACAGCTTGTACTTGATCACCTGAAAATAGACAAGCAGAGTCTGACTTACGCTGCTCCTGGAGAACATCCAACGTTCTTTACTTTTTTGGGGGGGTTTCATAACTCAAGCCCACGTATATGATTCAGGCAAGCTGAAATGTAAAAAATACGTTCCTCTCTTTGTCACATTTAGAAAAAGGAGCTGCTTTACAGTCTGTCCATCTCTCAGACTCATATCTCTGATCAAAAACACACAGAAAACCCATTCAGCTTTGCTCGTAAGAAGCCGAGGAAGCTCCAACAGAAACATTCTGATTAATATAAATCTAAAACATTCAAAATGTAAATGCTGCTTTTATTAAAATATGCGTGCTGAGCAGAAACAGGCTGCAGGATTGTGAAGGGGGAAAAAGCACTTGTGTATACATTTAATATTATAGCTGCGTTAAAAATTACTTCAAGGACAATTTTTGCATGTATGAATTAGGAAAGGGGGAAATTTTACCTCATATAAATAGTCAAAGAGCTCAAGAACAGTGAGGATGCTCGCACCAATGAAGAGACCCATTTGACCTCCAATATCACCTGGAACAGAAGTTAAAACGATGGCTTTTATTTCACGTGAGGTCAAGTTTGCTTTATGCCTGAAATGTAAGAAATAAAGGAGAAAAAACACAAATGTTTCCAATTCTGCAGCTGAAACAATGCGGTTTTGTGTCTCCAGGGGCCCAAACACCTATTATAAACAAGCGAGTGCTTGCACTACTGTCACTTTGGATACAAAGCATCTGTCACGCTGCATATTGCATCTATTCTCCTCCAAAAAAAGAACAAAACTTGACAGCCGTTTCCTTACCCAGAAGGCCTGCCAATTCGTAGGCTTTCTTTTGTTCAATGGTTTCGTAGTTCAGCGCTTCAAAGTAGATATCCAAAACCAGAATGTTATCACTGCAAACAAAGAGCAGAATGCACGTCTTAAGGCACATATTCAAATGTCTCAGTTAGCATGTTGCACACGCTTCTACCAGAACGTCCTCGGGCAGAAAACAATGACGGGTGACACCGCCACTTTCTGCAGATACCAGAGCAGATGCGTCAAGCTCAGCAAATAACCTGCCACAGTTAACTAATGTTCCCTCAGTGGGCCTCGTCACACAGGGACACAAAGGAAATGATGACAGCTGTTTGATTTTAACGGAGCAAAAACATCACACAGGACTAGTTTAGGAGCCCAGGGCGAGCCAGTGGAATGATTTCATTTTTGAATGTCGTCTTTTTGGGAAGAGTCAGACATTATGGATTTGAGATTAAAACCACAACTTGAATTTGTTGTTTCTTTTGGTTTTGTTTGAATATTTAAATTAACAACATAGTTTTTTGTAAAAGCTAGAGATCTATTGATCTCAGTGATTGTTGAGTTAGAAACTTGACCAGTTTTATATCTGACATCACTCTGCAGCCCTCTGCTGACCAAAAACTGCACTAGATAGTTTTTTGGAGCGTGTAGGTGTTCTAAGGGGCGCTCTTATACCTGCATTATGGCTGTTAGCTGTAATGCTAGCGGTTAGCATTTTCAGTTAGCCAATCGACAATAAAAAGCACAAGAAGAAGAAAAAGAAGTTTTCTTTTTCTGTTGGCATCATGGCGGAGCCTGGAAGTTAAAGTAAGAGAGTAATGTCTTTGGAGGCGAAGCAAAGAGCTAAGAAGCGCAGTGCACTTCGGCGCGGCCTACGCTAGTTTGAGGGAGCTAAAGGAGGCTACTAAATCACATACTGATGGTGACCTGGCTTTGTTGCTACTGGACTTGTAAGTAATAATATTTTTTGTCCAACAGTGTGGATCTTTTTACTTTGGGGCTGGTTTGTGTATTAGCTTGTTGTTAGCGCTAGCAACAGCAGGCTACAGCAGGGTTGTTTATGGCAGTTGTAATTCTGCTTTCAACCACTAGGGGGAGATGCAGGAAACTTATTTAGTGTTGCTTTAATACAAACATGAAATAATAAAAAAATATATATCTTCAGAGTTTAAAACATGCTTTAGACTTCTCTAATTTTGTTAAAAGCACATAATCCCATATTTCTGAAGACATTGGAGAAAGTCTTGCTCACTTCATGAGCAATTTTCTTATTTAGCAGAGCTGCTGGTGATAGCTAGCTGCTGCTGCTAATATCTGCTGAAAATACTCAGAAATCTGGGTAAATAACTGTAATGCAGTGTAGAAGTTTATAGCAGCAACATAGCATTAATCCACTTTGGTCTCAGTTCTGTCCACAATAGCTTGTCAGAACTAATCTCTGTTTCTCCAAACTGAGGTTGTTCAAAGAGCTATCTACAACAGGTAGGATAAAAATTCTTCAAAAACACCTCAAAGATTTGAACGATCGCTTTAGGTGTTTCTTTCATGACAGCTGTAATCTTCCCAACACCTTTGAAAGCAGAGGGGAAATGATCCTTTAATTATAATATTAAATTTCTGATGCTAGATGTCACAAAATCATCAGCATTTACTTGTGAAGGCTTCATGCAGTTAGCCTTTTGAAGGCTGCTGGAACATGTCTATGTGCCTTGGTTGATTACCCACAATCCCCTCCTCTCTGGGAGCCGAGATAGGTGCAGACGGATGTGCAATGATGCCACAGGACTGAACACGGTCCGTGTGCAGCACTGCGTTGTAAAACTGACGTGGTGCACGGACTGAATCTTAGTGACTCTGACGCAAAAGTAATAGGATGAAATATTTAGGATCTGTTCAAAACCACAATTAAAAAATTAAATAAATAAAAGTTGAGGTTCAGATGGCTAAAAAACTGCTCTTTGCAGCGGTTCAGTTCCGAGCCACTTTTAGGCTCTTTAATGCAGGAAAGACACAGAGTAACACAACAAAACATGAACTAAATCTATCCTAAATGACTGGGAGTACCAGGAATATTTGATGTTTTCAATAATTTCACTTGAAAAGAATGAAACCTTCTAACTAGAACGTTAATAATGATCATTTATGACTTTTACAAATGCTTTTTAACTGTAAGCCATGCACCCAGCAGATAGAGCAAGTAATGATTCAAGTATTTTTTAAGCTTGTTAATATCTTTTACAGTTGTTCACGGTCTGCAGCCACTTCTCCCACGTTTTCACCAACAACACTTGAGTTAACAACCTTCACTCTCACACAACATTGTTTTAAAAGCCTGACACTTTTCTACTGCTTCAAAGTGAAAGAGTACAGATCACAGCTCTCCCACTATTTCTCCTCCAGTATTTATTTAACCCATAGAACCAGTATAACCTAAAAAAAATTATGAAATGCCCCCTGTAAAGTTAGCTTACAAGCAAATATGTTTACTGGATGTCTGTTGATATCAAATATTTTTAAAAGGTTTAAAATTGGATGAAGAGTTTAATAAATTTATATGTTTTTTAATAATTCTGAGATCTGAGAAGCAGGACATCTTGATCTATGGTGCAGGAGTAGGGAACACTTGTCCTGGAGAGCAGCTATCCAGCATGTTTTAGAGGTTTCCCTGCTTTAACACACCTGATTTTAATCCGCAGGTGATCAGCTGGCTTCTGCAGAGCCTGATGAGCTGCTGAACAGGTGAATCAACTGTGTTGAAGCAGGGAAACAACTAAAACATGCTGGATAGCAGCTCTCCAGGACCAGGGTTCCCTACCCCTGCATCCCCCTAACATCTGCAGCAATGTGAAGCAAGCAGAAAGGGTCTGACTAACACCTGGTTTTGCAGCTTTTAATCTGTTTCAATTAGTCACATTTGAGCTTAACTCTCCTTAAATAATTCATATACAACCATCATTTCCCTCCAGTGTGAGTCAGTATCCACTAGTTAAGACCTCAAGCGGAGCTTTACGGTTCTTGGTATTTAATTAATGCTAAAGAAAAGCTGCTCTGAATAAAACCTACAACTCACCAGAGTCTTTATGTTGCTGCTAGAAAACACAAATCACTGCCTTTTAGTGGTTTTAATAAAATTCAACTCAATTCTTCAGTGTCGAATTTAATACTTTTATTAAAGAAAAATCTGCTCTCTGCAGAGGGAAAAATAGATTATGAAAAAGTGGGTTTCGTGTAAGATCCGTATCAATATTACTGAACTTGTGTTTGCAGCGTGAGCCCCAGCATGCAAGCTCCTCCTGGCTGAACATCCCTGATCTCTGTGGGTTTGTTTCTGGGTATCACGCTCTGTGATACTTGGTATTTTCTTATCAAACACGCTGATGCGTGAAGGTCCCTCCTTTTTGAAGTGTCCCTCTGATGCATTCATTGATGCTTCCTAGCGTGCACGCTGGATCAGAGCTGCCGTCGAACAGCAGACTCCACTGTTTGTCTAACAAAGCCTCCTTCTCTGCGTGCTCCTCATTGGAAAGTCAGATCCTTCAGTTTCACAACAGCAAACACGGTGCAGCTTTAGATGTGAAAACACTTCAACTAACGCTCCTTTCTGGGAAATATCGCCACTTGAGCTATGAACTTACGCAGAATCACGTCTAACCGCGAGGAATTAATCAACTTTCTGAAGGGAGAAGTGCCATTTTTTCTTTTACAGCACTCAGGCTACATATGGTGTAATTATCTTGTCCTCAACAGCTCTGCCGGGAGTGATGAATAAAAGATTCAACCATTACGGCACCCTCTTCCCATTTCCTTCAACCGCTTTTGATCTTTTTCAGTATATTTGGTTAAGGAGCACTTTATACTCCACTGACTAATCAAGTTACTCAGATCTTCTCATTCTATTTCCTTATTTTGATGAAAATGTCACGCTTTAGGAGAGTCAAGTCAGGTAAGTTAATTAAAAGGATAATTAAACCCAAAACATATATCTGATAACACAGAACAGGAAGATAATGTTAAATCCTTTAAGTGGCCAGAATGATACAATATTTAATCCTTTTAACAGACTTATGGTAACATCTTTTATAATCAAGGTAGAAGATAAAGTATGCACAACCTTGGTGGGAGAAACGTGTCTGTTCTTTAACATAATCAGATTTTGAGCCCTTTAGCCTAAGACGTGCAGATCGGTTGCTTCTGGACCTTCTTAGATCCAGTCTGAAACTGAGAGCTGCTCAAACCATCAATGACTTCAAATCTCTGCTGAAGACACTTTTACTCTCACTGACTTTAGTTTTTTAAACTCTAAGCTAGAGCTTTAACATTGATCTCAGTGAATGTTGAGTTAGAAACTTGACCAGTTTCATATTTGACATCACTCTTGCAGCGCTCTGCTGGCCAAAAACTGCACTAGATAGTTTTCGTGGAGCGGGTAGGTGTTCTAGGGGGAGCTCTTATACCTGCATTATGGCTGTTAGCTGTAATGCTAGCGGTTAGCATTTTCAGTTCACAGATCATCAATAAAAAGTACAAGAAGAAAAAAATAATAAGTTTGCTTTTTCTGTTGGCATCATGATGGAGTGAACATCGGCACACCCTACACTAGTTTAAGGAAGCTAAAGCAGGCTACAAAATCACGGACTGATGGTGACCTGGCTTTGTTGCTACTGGACTTGTAAGTAATAATATTTTTTGTCCAACAGTGTGGATCTTCTTACTTCATCGTTTATTTTAGTATTAGTTGGCTCATGTTAGTGTTAGCTCATTGTTAGTGCTAGCTGCAGCAGGGTTGTTTACGGTAGTTGTAATTCCACTTTCAACCAGTAGGGCGGAGGAGCAGAAAACTCCTCAGAGTTACTTTAAGTGATTAAATTACTTAATTTTACCAAGCAGCACACCTTGATTTTATTTATTATATTATTTTTTTTTACACTTTTTTGTGATACTTTAACACTTAAGAGGTGTTGCTTTTATTTAGTATTTATTTTTACAGCATTCTGGTGAATGGTGTGTTATAAAATAAACACATTAATTGTAAAAAACATAAGAAAAATATACTCAAGTTTTCCATCTGAATTGTACAGAATTTATACTCATAATACTTAGCTGAAACTGGAAATAAATTGCAACATTTGTCCAAACTTTGCAAAAATTGCATCTCACAATTTAGTAACAAAGCTTGATTGTTGTTATTGTTTGCAGCTTTTTTTGTGCATAAAGTAACAGTGAGCATTAACGAGCTGCTGTTGTTTCAGAGAAGTTCTGTATTTCATGTCCACATGAAGGTGCAAAATACGTGATTCTTACACCTTCTCAAGCATTTTCCACGGGGCTTTCCAAGATTTTCCAGCACCTTTGATTTTTGATGGTTTATGCATGCAAAGACAGAACATATACCCAAAATGATCATTTCACTCATTTGTTCCATAAAAGTGTGTTTTTGGGCTACAACCAAATTCAGTTTCACTCTGAAAACCTTTAAAATACATTAAAATCCAAGCATGTTCCAGGATTTCAGGCACCCATGAGAGCCCTGAAAAAAAAAGATAAAAATCAAAATCTCCCCTTTGGAAAGTGTCTAAAAAATTGCGTTTTAAAAAATATCTTGCAGAGTGCATACTTTTTTGCAGTTATATCGCACTTTCAGACTCACATAAACTAAATTTAGTTTGGTTAGAGATGGTTTCCAGACACTCATCAGGACTTTGTGATTATTTTAATAAGAAATGTATCAAACAAAGTTTTCAAACATATTTCTAATTCCTGCAACATGAGATTATAACCTTGCAAGTCATGCATAAAAAATGGAAAAGCTCTATCATGAACACTGTTTGCAACACAAAGGATGCTTTATTTCAACATCTGAAGCTAGTTTACTTTGTGCAAAGTTTATTTTTTCTAACCCTATGAGTTTTAATCCAAGGCATGTGGAGAAAAACCCACCAAAGCAATCTTTGAGTAAATATAATACATAAAAGTCCGACTTACGCTATGTACTGCTCCGTCTTGTTATACTTCTTTGCAAGATACTTGGCCGACGCTTTGCTGGGTATCTTGACAAAGGACAGCTCTTTACCGTATCGGGTCATGTTGCACGGCGTCTCGCACACGCAATAATCGTTGTCCTTCTCGACGAGAAAGTCTGAAAAATGAAGAAGACAGAGAGGAGGAAAGAAAGGAAAGGAGATTAATTTATCTTCATTGCAGGACGACGAACCAACAGCCACCTGAGTGAGAGGCGTCAAAGAGGAGGCGCTGTGAAGAGCGACCTCAGAGACCTTTAAAAGAAATATGAAAAAAGATAAAAGACACACGCTGACAGAGTCAGAGGGACAGCAGCCGCCGGAGGCAAGCGCGTGAGACGGTGTCACAAAAGAGCGACAGATTGCAAGTCGGTAAGAAAACAACCAACAGACATGAAAGGTTCTCTCAGATGGAGAGACAGGGGTGTGTGAGCACAGAAGAGCGCTACCATCACGCTGAAGGAACACTATTATCTGTTATCAGCTTGGATCAGGAGTTCTGAGCAGCGGGACAAACACACAAACATCACGCTGGTTTATCTCCTTACCCAAGGCAGGATCTGCACACTCCTTGTACTGCTCCGGGGTGCAGTATGGGGCATCTCCTGAGAACAGGAAGGGGAAAGAGAGAGTGGAATAAAAGAGAAGAAAAGCAAAAAGAAAGGAAAATCTGGATTTAAAAGGAATTCTGAGTCATCCCTTATCACAACTGGATACTCCTCATAATTTTGATCTAGTCTCATAAAAGACGTCATTCATCACTGCCCTAAAGTTTCTGTCGACCTCGTGTCCATTTGTCTCCCTCTGACATCTTTCCTAATCTATCAAGACAGAATTGGATAAAGACCTGCCACGAACGAGGAGGAAATTAATCCCGTGCTGCAATAATTCACAATAGTTTCTTTAAACTTCTCTCAGGGGGATTGAGAGAGGAACGTCAGGGGAGCACGATCCAGAGGACGGAGGCTTTTAGCTGGGCGATTCGCTACAATCAGCTGGAAAGAAGGAAGCATGTAATCCACATGCCACACTGACAGATTATCAGTTTGATTGAGGACTGGGATGTTTAAGGCAGGCAGGTAAGTGGGAGTTAACCAAGTCCAAATCCAAATGTTTCCTCTGTGCCCGTTCCTTTTTCAATTTGCCATCCGAGATCCCACAAAGTGATTAAATGTAGGCGGCAGACAGCAAACGCCAGCTTTAATCACTGCACAAACACTAAGCGAAAAAGGGTGAGTTTTCCGATCCACTAGAGTGCAAAAGTATCGGATTTTCTGAAGCCGCTGCCAAAAGGCTGTTTGTTCCTAGAGCAGGATTGTCACGTGAATGGATTTCCAATGAGTTAGCAATAACAACCACTTCAGCACTTTACATGCTGATGCGGTGTGTCTGCATGCGAGCGGTGAGATACCGGGCATGTGGACCATCCTGCAGTTGCAGTTCTCCACCAGGTAGCGGGTCTCGCAGTCGATCCTGCAGGCCGTGATGCTGTAGCTGCTGAAGAAGTCCGAGTTAATCGGCGTGGACTTGCAGTCGCCCCATGGCGGGGGCAGGTACGTCAGCTGAAAGAGAGCCAGAAACCCCTTTAGCCTTAAAATAGCCCATCCTGTGTGCTGCTGTAATTTGACCTTGTACTTTCTGTCAGGAAGATGACAAACTTGTTACTCCGTCTGCACGAGAGGCCATTACACATCGAACTCTGCACATTACACGGGCCATTTGCTGTATTAGACACAGAGGCCGAACCACATTCACAGCGAATGCATCTGTGCAGCGGTGGTTATTGTTGGAGCTTTTCTCCTACGCTCTCCTATTTCTAGTCTCCCTCTGTGCTTTCATCGTACTGCCCACTCTGCACGCAGAAGCTCAATGGTACCAGCTGTGTAGTAGAAGTGTGTTGTTGTAGGAGTTTCTACCGTCACACTGCAGAACAAAACCCAGCGGGCATCAATGTTTTAACCAACAGGTTTACAATTTGTGGAATCTTGATGAGTAAAAAACTGTAATCCTAAAGTCAAACAAACCAAAGACGTGGAGGGTAAAACACAGAAGCAACTCTTTGGTTGGATCTTATCTAGACCGTTTCATCTTTGAAGGTTTGATGATCTGTGGATGCTGGCGAAGGCATTCCTGCGCTGTGATCCTAGTGGATTTAAACAAAAAAAAATGGAATTTTAAAATGTTCTTGAAGAGATTTTGATTCAGATCTAATGAGATGCTCCTAAGCTACAGTTTAATAGCTCTGTTTTTCATTTTAAAAAGATAAAGCTCTACTTGAACTTTAGATGTTTTGTTCAGATTTCATAGTTTCATAAGATTTGAACTAAGTTGGTGCATTTCTATTATTCTGTGTATGAGCTGGATTACACATTAGGTCTTTATAGTGTAAGTGATATGCAACAAAGCATTGTATTTTTTTAAAAAAGAGTAAATTATCATGCAAATATTACTGAAAAGTTACAATATTGTGTAAAAGTTCGAAAGCACGTGACTAACAAATGTTTTTCTGGTCTTATTGCATCAAAAATGTGACACAAAATCATTTAAAGGTGAACTTTACTCATATTTTTAATACATTAGCAGTGGTCTCTAGTAGGTAGGAATGAATGCCTTGTAAGGTTTGGTTTATGCTTGACGCATCCGCGAGGTCAGCATGGCTCCACGTGGCCAAATTACGTCATTTCAGCAACTATGCCCCTCCGCACGGCCCAATGTTTCCGCACCACGCACCTAGGAAATTTTCTAACTACGCAGACGGTTCAGCACGGAAAAACATGGCGGACTGGCTGTTGTATGCATGCCGTAGAGCCCTATGCTGCCCCCTACAGTCTGGGAAAATATTGGCTCACAGCAGGAAGCTGCAGGAAGTATAAACACTGCAAAAGTCATCTTGGCCTGTATGTACGTAATGCACATGCGTCAAGCATAAACCAAGCTTAAGTTGGGAAAAAAAGCTCCGGGAAAAGCCACCCATGCATGGAGAGAACATGCTAATTCCCCTCAATGTTTCCACTCACAACAAATTATTAATGTTTTCTATCTATTTCGTTTTCTTACACAACTTTTGCATATCTAAAATGGAAAATTTCCAAAACCACGCAAAATATTCAGTTCTAAATTTTGAAAGTTAACTTCAAAACATGAAAAAAAAAACCATGTAATAATGTTACGGCTACCGCCTGTCTGACCCAGGACGGGGCTGGAGATCGGCACTGCCCCCCTGCAGCACCACAGACAGCTCCTACTCCAGCTCCCTTCACTTCAGGACCTTGGACAGAGGCACACCAGAAAGTGGCTCTGCCCTCTCCTCCCTCCGAGCTGCACTGAAACAGCTCAGAGAAGCATTTGCTTTATATTTGCTAACTTGTGTTTAGAGTTAACTGGAGAAGTTTGTGAAGCTTCATGTGAGTGTTAGCTTGTGTGCACGGTGTTAACTTGCTGAGTCAGCTCAGAGGAGCTGACGGTTTGTTTAGTTGGGTTATTTTGAGGGGAGCTTGAGAAGCTCTGCTCGTTTTGGTTATGGTGACTTTAGTAAAACCTGTTTAAGCCGTGGCTGAGAGCCTAGTTTTAGTTATTTGAATAGTCCTTTGTCTAGCTTTTAGATTAACAGCCTGGTGCTCGCTCTTAGTTGAGAGAGAGAGAGAGAGAGAGAGAGAGAGAGAGAGAGAGAGAGAGAGAGAGAGAGAGAGAGAGAGAGAGAGATTGCTCAGTTTAGTTTGGACTTTCTTTTGTTTATTGAAGTCATTTACCCAGAGGGTTAATCTTCTAGAGTTTGTCTTAGTGTTTATTGATTAAAGTGGTCGGTTGTGGGTGGAGTTTTCTTCTGATCCTCATCTTTGCCTCTTAGAAGTCACCCTTGGTTAGGCCTGGAATATAGTTGCTTTTTAACCTCGCGTTGGCGCAGACAGCATCTTTGTTCATATACTTGCAGCTGCACGACACTGCACTGCATGTAGTACTGGAGGATTTCACTAGGGGGCACAGTAGAGTACTCAGACCGGATAGAGAGCCAAAACAAACATGTGGTCAATAGAAGAGATCAGTAACTGGTTAATTTTAAGATCACGGCAGAAAAAAAGACAGCAGCGGTATCGTAGATAGTATGAAAGACCTCTAAACCAGAGATGGAGTCACCATGGTGATTGTGTCTCAACTCCGCCTACTGGAACTCCTATATTGCAGCGTTCGAACACGTCACATTCATTTTGGGGGACGCGCACAAACGACGCTTCAAATCAACGCAAGTTATGCATACGTGTCGTTAAACAGCAAGTATATTCCAGGTCTTGGACCTGACTGACCCTGAGCTTGTTTAATTTTGTTTATTTGTTAATAGAAAGGATCCTGCACACGCCTCCTTATGTTACACCTTGGACCTTCGTTTAACATCTTCCTGGTTGTAGCAAATAATAATTTAAAACATTAATAGGTGTACTGCATCAGTAAGAGCTTCAGACATTGTCTTTTACATTTAAACATTTATTGGTTGCCTTAAAGACAAACGTTTAAATGTTAAAAAAATAAACAGATGTAAAAGATACAAGATAATGATGAGGGCCTTTCTTTACCACTAGAGAGATCTGAGGTAGGAAATTAATCTAATATATTCAAGATAATAAAAAGAACTCAAATTAATTTAATACAAAAGAACAAAAATTGGGTCATTAATTATAAATAATAACATGAAAATACATATTTCTCTTCCAAACTAAATTCGAGTGAATGTTCCACTGGAGTCAAAGTGAGTCGTCTCCACAGGAAAACGGTTTCTAATTTGCATCTAATATTACAACATCAGTGATATCCATGTCTATTTAATCTGAATTTTAAAAAAGGGGCAAAATCCCAAGCATCAAATAAAGCAAAAGGCGATAAAAAAACGCCCATGAGTGTTTCCGTCTCATTGGCTCAAACCGTGCATCGCCGAGTGCTCACACAGCAATAAATTAAAGGCCACCATTGTGATTTAGGAACCTGCATTTTACAATTTGTACCAGCATGCAAGAAGCAGCCACGAGTGCAGCAAACTGGATTTGGTTATTAATAACCCAAGGCAGTGTTCAGCATGCACATAAAGTATTCACACACAAACACATGCATTAAAGAGCAGATAGCCTCGAGTAAAACTTTATTAGGACGCTGTAATGAGTCCCCGACGTTTCCCAAAGTCAAACAGAATATAAAAACCATAACGGCTGCAGGAAACGCGATAATCAATAGAGGGTTCAGCACCGTGTGAGATAAAATTATTACCGTTTTTATGCCAAGAGTTCTGCTATGTTAAAGACCAAGTTCACTCGTTTTTTCTAAACATTTGCTGTGGTCCTAGAAATCTAGACAGACCGTAGCAGAAGCAGAAAGATTTTTGCTCTGCAGGTCGAGCCAAACTAGGCCAGACCAGTCTTGTACGTGCCAATCACAGCACTCTATAGGTTTGGTGGGCGGGATGATGGGACTGAGTGAAACAACAAAGATGGCGGCGGCTCGTTTGAAACGGCTTTGGCATCAACTTTTAACTATTTAGACTTTTCTTTGAGTCAAGAGCAGATAGCGGTACTTAAGTCCT
Organism: Aphyosemion australe; assembly: GCA_006937985.1. Classification (NCBI taxonomy): domain Eukaryota; kingdom Metazoa; phylum Chordata; class Actinopteri; order Cyprinodontiformes; family Nothobranchiidae; genus Aphyosemion; species Aphyosemion australe. Next base: position 1,767,818 of record SSNS01000059.1, on the reverse strand, counting down.
TTATTTCTTCGACAGTGTATGGCTGACCGCCCTGTTGACCGACATCCGTAGGGGTGAGTACGTCACATTGTTTTGTCCAAAAACATGTGGAGACAGTTTGAAAGACAAACGTAGATTCTGCCCCTCGACTGAGCTCTCTCTATGGGTCGTGTCCAAACTATATATAGACAGACATACATAGTATGGCTGGCCAGGCTAGTGGTCACTAGTATAAATTAATGCATTCCTGTATCAGGAAGTAGAAGTTAGCTGGAGGAGAGGGGAGCCAAAAATGGCAGAATTTGGAGACCTACTCATTAATATTCACATTATTTGAACATCTCGCCTCTGATTGGCTAACATGAATGTTACTCTTCCATTGCCTCCGTTCGCTCTGCAATTATGATGTTTTATCTCCACAAATAACACAAGCCAATTGTGGAGTTGCTAATGCTAACGGTTAGCTTCTACTAGTCGAGGCGTGCTCTGCTCTCTCCTGGATGCAACATCAACAACAGTTATGAGTCAAAATGGGTGAGTCCATGAATGCTAATTTACAGCGTGACGTAGATCTTTTTCTGACCCGGGCATTTCCTTGTCTACTTTCTTTTAGCAGCTAATGCAGGAAATATGGGTAGAAGACTATTTTCACATTCAGTAAGCATGTGAAACTCACAGTGACTGATTGCGTTTAAAAACATGTAAACATGGTTTCTGTGTGAACTTGCTCTTTAAGTAAGTAAAGTTTATTTATCACAGAAAGAAAAATCACAATTAAATTCTCAATATTTCTCTATAACTCTCTTTTTGAGTCACAATCTGAGTCAACATTAGTTTCCGGGTAGCTAAACGTCGGCCAGTGTCAACACAGGAGCCCGACATCCTAGATTTGAAGATACGTTTTAGTGTGCAATTAGCAGTTTAATGACCGTGAGCGGGGAAACAAATCATGGGAAGATGCTGGCTTCAGTTCTCTGCTCATTAACTGACAAATACAGCAAATAAACAATAAAAAAGGCAGCCAGTGGAGGGTAAAAAGGACAGGAGGTACTGACAGAGGAAACCTTTTTAGGTTTTTAGCTTTTTATATTAAAAGGGGGCATGTTGCAAATCTTTCTTTTTATGGGATGGGGTGGGACGAGTGACGGTTTGGCTGGATGAAAAGTCCCTGACAGCTTTACACTACAGGACTGCTGAAGCAGAGGGTTGAATGAGTGTGAGCTAACTGCATTAGATTAATGAAGAGTGAGGCTGCCAGGCAAGGGAATAAATAAACGGAGAGAAAATGGAGAATGATATTAAAGAGAAATCTGTATTAGCAGAATTATAATGAATGCTGAAGAGAGAGCGGGATGGGGGGGGTGTAATGGAGCCAGTGCAAAACAACAAAAACAAAGCATACTTTCCTGCAGACACGACGTTAGCAGCATGCAAAATCCTGCTGCAGCCTGCAGACTCTAAGAAGGAACGGACTGGCAGCGAGGACGTGGATGGACTGAGATCATGCCAAAATCCCCCTTTACTCCCTTCTGTTCATTATGCATGAATCTGTAGCATATTAGGGACCAGCGCTAACGATTTGTTTTGCTGCAAACTAACCGCTGTACCCACATTATTACTCACTACTGAGAGGAGCAACCTACGTCCACTTCATTTCACTGAACAAGACCAACACCGACTAGCTGACTGGGCTAAGTTTGTTTTTATTTATGCTTAAGCTCCGTAGGGATAACTGTTAAAAACTGCACAAGGATCTAAGGTCTCTAAGGTGCACGCGAACATGAAGAATCCCTTGAAGCGCGTTCAGCATTGGTGGCTTAATTAACGTCTCCTCAGGCAACCAAACAGCCTCATTTAACCTGCCTCATGTCAAAAAAGGGGATTAGAAAAGCAACTCCTTGATGTTGCATGGGTTTTTTTTCTTCAGAGAGGAAAAACAAGTTTGTTTTGCAGGCAAATTTATATATTTTTACCATTTGCATGAAAAGAAATGCAGCTTTGATTCTAGAAAACAGAATATAATGCCAGTAGTGCAGAGCTGACCTTGCGGGCTGCCGTTTTCAACTCCCTGGTGTCTGAAAAAGGCCTTGAGCTTCGTTTCCTAGGTAGCTAGTCACCGTGTCTAGCAGATGACATCTTATTTTTGTTTTTGCACATAATTTGTGCATAACCCTTACACAAACTGAAGAATGTGCTGAAAATTCTGCACAACAAACCAGTTTTTGAGAGTGAATGACTCCATTTTAAGGTCTCCATAGTAGATTTGAGTGTATTTATGAGACAGGAGGGATTTGAGGGAACCGCGTTTGACAAAAGAGGTTGAAATGTGCTTTGAGAACAAATATGTTGCTCCTTTGTTTCACAGCAGAAGGAAAGACTAAATGTTCAGGAAGAGTTTGGTCTCTGAAGACGCTGAAAGACATCTTTTCCTGCCACCGCGCATTTCTCCAACCTGCTTTCAGCAACTTTCATTGTGGGGGAAGAATGTAAAGAAACCTGTTTAAGGTCACTTTCAGGTTCTGTCGCTCTTCTTCTGCTCGTTCCTTCCTGTGAAGTCGTGGTGACTTACGGCTCCGAAAGCTGTTTCTAACATTAAAGTCTTCTTCTTTACCAGGTGGGAGGTGTTTAATGACCACTTGAGATTACTCATTCTGTACCATCACATAAGCCGGTTTCAGACATGCACTGCTTTCCATTAATTGGAGAGCAACAGAACGTGTCATAGTAACTGAATTACCCCCAATCCCCCTCCCCGGTCATTCAGACATGCCACAGACAGCCTCATAGAAGAGGGTTAATTTGGCCTCTCATGAGCTGTTCAGAGAAATCCAACAGATCTTGGTATTAAAGAAAAAAACAGTGCTGTCTAAACTTTTCTCCTTCTGGGTTTTGCATAAAAGAATAATCTGCAGCGCCTGTTTCAGGTTTTTTAAGCTAAAACAAATGGGAGCAAACTAGGGATGTTCCGATCACATGTTTTTGCTCCCGATCCGAGTCCGAGTCATTTGATTTTGAGTATCTGCCGATACCGAGTCCCGATCCGATACTTCAGCAAAGCATTAAAAAAGAAGAAATGAAGGGAAAACACGGCCAAGTTTTCCTTTAATTTTTTTATTATTATTTAGGTATGTCTTTTTTCTGTATTTATGTCATTTCCTTAGTTTATCTGCCAAAAACATCACTTGTTTAGGAAGTACATTAATAAAAAACGTGTTAATATTATGAATAAATTTAAAAGTAGCTGAGATGCTCATATTTCAAATATCCTAATAATGCAGCTGTGGAGTGATTCGCGTTTCCGTGACCGAGAGGCACGTGTGTTAACAACACGTTGTTTTCGTGTTGTTTGCTGGTTGAAATTACGCAAAATTTTCACGCGTAAAGTATGTGTTGTTGACGCGTTGATTGCTCGTTAAAAACGTGTACTTTTCGTGTGAGTCGCACGTAATGTTGGGCGTTTGTGGCACACTTTGGGTTCCATAGCCACGGTGCCACAGCAGGCTTTCCCCGCAGCACCACGAAGCTACCAGCGTGTTCAGCTCAGGTGCTGCAGAATGAGAAACTCCGACGTTTTGTTGTCGGCAATTTCTCTGTTTATTAATGTAACTTTCACTGTTGGCTGGCTCCGTGTTTTTGTTAGAGATGCCGCTGGGAACTGACTTAACCCAGATCGATGGTTCGCTGTGGCGACGTCTGAAGGGAAAAAAGCCGAAGGAGAAAGTATTTCGTTTTGAAGGCTGCTTATCATGCAGCTGTCTTTTCCAGCATGTTGAATGCCCAGTATGCACACATTACAAGTGGCTGTTACACTGCCTTTGCTGTCCGGTTTAAAATATCACCAACATACAGATATTTTAGCTCTTCTGTGGAGACAAGTTAGCTCTGCGTTAGCCTGCTAGCTAACAGCTGTATGGTGTCTGAATCCCCGCCTGCCGTACATTGTGTGACGTAATGGTTTTGTTTTTGGCCAAGAAAAAAATAATATTGATATAGAGGAACATGTTAAGATATCAGAATGAATTTAAAATGTCATATTTGTTGTTTTATAAGGTTAAATCTGATCTTTTTCAACCGATTCCGAGTCCTTTGAATGTCACGTGATCGGATCGGAGCATCCCTAGAGCAAACAAAGATTTTGAGATGAAGGTAAAACTTCTGCTTTTCTGATTACTCGCATTTTGTGGTTTGAACACAATATAGTGAATTTATTTACTTGTTTTTTAGTTGTAACCAAGGGGCAAACTCTGGCTGCCAAAAGTGAAGCCAAAGCGGAGGTGACAAAAAGTGCAGTTCCCCCTTCATCCACTAGGGGCTGGATCCAGAAAGGAGCAAGTTTCCATTGACTCCCATGTTAAAAACGCCAACTTCACAGCAGAAATAAACACGTTTACAGCCTGGTTCAATAAACCATTTTAGATATATGTCAAGTTTACCATCATGAATACTCTGAGGGGGGTGAATTTATTTGTAATGCATCTGTTTAGATGTAGTTAAAGTTTGAATTTATGAATAATTAGGGGCGTGTCCTTTTGATTGACAGGTAGCAGATGAGCCGTCGGCGCTAGCAGCTGTCCTCATGCTTGCTCCAGGGAAGGCCTCAGCCTCGGCTTCACCTTAAAAGTGTTACAGCCTAGAAGGCGGAGGGTAGCAGAGTCACTCAACCGCAGTTTTCTATTAGCTTCGGTTAGCTTCGGGTTAGCTCATTGCCACATCTATGGCAGCACAAAAGGATGCAAAAGGTGAGTTTTGCATAATATGTCACCTTTAATAACTAAAATCTAAAAGAAAAGCCTGTAGGAACCGCCCACTGGGCTTTCATTCAGCTCTTCAGAAACCTACCGATGATGGCTCCGGTCTTCTTATACAGGCTTTCATTAGAAAATTAGTTCTTATCCAATAAACAGTGCAGATAATGAATGAAACAACCTCAGGTGAGACAGAGCAGGCTTTTCTTTTAGATTTTAGTCATTAAAGGTGACGTATTACACAAAACTCACCTTTTGCATCCTTTTGTGCTGCTATGTGAGTCTCTGTCTCTATAAACACTCCAAATGTGAAAAAACCTGGCTAATTGGTTTTCAGTCAGTGTTTGGTTTCAGGAATCATGAGCCTAAAACAAGCAAGAAATTAAGAGCAGCGCCTCTACTCCAAACCCCTCCTGGATATCCGAGCTTCTCAGCTTATAGCAGCCAATCAGAGGGTGGAGGTGGGCGTGGCCAGCAACAGCTTGTTTTCTTAAAATGACAGGGCTGGAAGGTGCTGAAAATGTCAAGAATAAAACTGCTCTGGTCGCTTCATGTGAGATGGATCTGGTGCAGAGAACTTCATAATGATGTTTTATCTAGACCCAGGGGTCTCCAACTCAGGTCCTCGAGGTCCACCATCAAGCATGTTTTACTTGTTTCCCTGCTTCAACACACCTGGTTTTAATCAGCAGGTGATTAACGGGCTGAACAGACGATTCTACCATTGAATCAAGTGTGTTGGAACAGGGAAACAACTAAAACATGCAGGATAGTGGACCTCGAGGACCAACGTTGGAGACCCCGGGTCTAGATCGTAGAACTATAATAACTTAAAGGTTATAATAAAAAAGTCATAATGTGCGTCCTTTAAAGAAAACAGCTTCATATCAGAATCCAGTCACTTATCACATAAATGTTGTTATCTCAAATGTTTGAAAAGGGTTTTAAAGATGATGATGAATGACTGTTCTTTCCTACTCTATCCCCTCCCTAATGGACCCTTGTGAAAATGACCTCATCACAGGTGTAAAGAGGAACAGGTGTTATCCACTCAGCCAGATGTTGTCCCTTTTCTCTGTAGGCTGCCTCGGTGCTGCAGCAAATCATCCCAATCGCAGGGCTGCTGTACTCAAAAGTGATAATGGGAGTTGTTTGTGGTGAATGTGGAGGCATTTCTGCGTGAAACGTGAGCACAACATGTGTGCAGCTCTCTCAGGGGATTCAGAGTTACTGAGTTTGACAACCACTTTTAGCAGAAGCACAGAACTGACGGTGGAGATAATGTGGACAAAACAACATCCTTTCGTATGTATTTGGGCCAGAGGAGCTGCAGCTTCTGCAAAAAAAGTTGCAGCATGAATCTGCCCCAGCAGGGGGTTTATGAATGATTTAAGAATTAAGGCCCGTGTCACCCCTGTGCTAAAATATCAGCATATGTTTAAATAATCCATTACCTGACCATATGCATGAAAGTCAGACGTTGAAATACGCACACACCCATGCACACACCCATGCACATACACACACACACACACACACTCCTATTGTATTCTGAAGCAAGATCAAAGGCGAAGACATTCTTGATGATGTGTGCAGGGATGCAGTTTCTCGTTAAGTAATTTTAAGCTGAGTAACTACAGACTTCACAAAACTACTAGTGTACTTTGAAGCTCCCAAAAAATCAGTAATCTTATAAATACTCTAAGGCAGAATTTAATTTTACACATCAAAGCTATTAACCAGTTTTGAGGAGGGTTACAGCATTTGTGGGCAAAGTTGCGTAAAGTGTTGCAGAGAAAATGATGCATGTCTCTGAGTATTGTGACTCTGAGGCAGCGTCAGATGGGACCAGACTTTGAGGGCTGTGGAGTAAAAACACAAACGAGTGTACAAGGCTGCAGTAGTTCTCTAATCCTCCCTGCTCAAGGCCAAAGCACATTAGAGCTTGAAAGTTTCTGAAGCCTTTGGGTCTTTAAATGTTTTTTTTTTTACATGAATTAAGAAAAACATCAGATTTGAACACAAGTTGAAGATTAGATAGAATCAACCCAGTTAAACACATAAACCAACAACTGAATAAATGATTTAAACAAGCTGAATACTTCCATTAATGTGGGCTTTCTCAGAATTGCAAATCACGTTTGATTTGATCAGAAATTTGACTTTTCTAAAATATTAAAGGGAATCTATGCAGTTTTGCTAGCTTGTAGCACCCCCTAGAGTCTGTTATTAATTCACTGTTGTAAAAGCGAAAGTGAAACTTCTCTCCTCGCTGTGCGTTCGTCTTTTTAACACCTTGATCTAACTGCTGAAACGTCTCCTCAGCCTTCATTAGTGTCTACAGGAGCGGTTCATCACTAAATCAAACAAATCATGATCTAAAACATGCAGGAAACATGCTGGAAGCAGACTGCAGCACCAGGCATGTCAGCTCCACTTTACTAAGACTAACATGGGACCTAACAGGGAGCGGCCCACCACACTGAAGTTGCAAGTGTGGCATTCTGGCCATAGAGGGCGTTGGGGGTCTGAGTGACATTTCATTAACCATGTAAAGGGTCATTTTTATGACATACTGGCTCAAGAAAATTATTTAAAAATATAAAAATATTGCATAGTATGGCTTTAATTCTATTTTTTTCTTATAACTCATTAGTTTTGTATATTTTCTGTGTACTAACCCTTTTTTAAATTCACTGGTATATGTTGGGATATATCATTCTGATGCAGATCCATCAAAATAGGCCTAAATCATGATAGCATCACCTTGAATTTCAGTAGATTATGATGCGACTCTTGTGCTGCAGTTTCTGGAATTCTGGAATCGTAAAATGTTTTTTACATCAAATCCTTCAGAACTAACTCCCCAATTTTGATCTTTTTCATATTTTTTATTTTCTCCTTGTCATTGTCGTCATTTCCAATTATCTCAGGTATCGTCAACCAGTCACTATTGTGCAACCTCGAATATAAAACTCTACAGTGATTAGAAACTTTAGTAACTTTTCTGTTCATTTGATATTTCTTTAATAATTTCATGCATCTCTTTACATTTAATAGAAATCACCTGAATAAGGTGTTTTTGAGAGTTTCCATCATTTTCCGAACGGATTCTGTGTTAGAAAATATGATGTTTTAAAATTGCATCTTTGCAGAACAACTCTGTAAATGATCGGCCACTAGAACACATTTGAACCATCGGGGGTCATGGTGCATTGTGGGTAATGCTTTCAAACATTTAAAGAGGACCTAGAATGCAAACCAACATGTTCCTTGTTGTTGAATAAAGACAGCTTGGTCAAAAGCAGCATGCCAAAAAGTCAAAGCTGTGTTTGACCTACTTTTTATGTAAATTAGAAAGTTGAAAAAAGTTGTGAGAAAGTCATAAGGGGGAGCCCTTCCTCCTCAAACCTGCATGTCTCCAGTATTTGAGGCCTTCTGGGGAAACCAACCAATCAGCAAGCAGCTCATTATCATATTCATGTCCTGGCCCAGTGGGAGGGGTCAACAGCTCTTTTCACAGCAAGGCTGGTTTAGGGGGTTTAGAATGGCCTGTATCAGGGCTCCTGGGACAGATGAAAGCCTAAAGAACATTTCTTGAGCTTTTTAGAGGCTCAAAGCTGTTTTAGATTGTTGATTAACTGCATTCTAGGTCCTCAGAGACATAATCTGTTTTTGACCCAAAAGTATTTGAAAAATGCATAAATTCTCACATATTTTTAAAGAAAGCTTTGCAGCCAATGTAATTTATCATCTGCATTGAAAAAGAAAAAACAGGACGATGAATAACTGCTGAATTACAAAGATGTTCAGTGAATAGAAATGTGTTTTGATAAAGTGAACAATTATTTTTGCAGTGTAATAAAAACGCTTGCTTAAATCATTTCCCTCGTTGGAAAAAAATGCAGAATCATTTGAATGTTTTCAGTATTTTATCTCTTCCAAGACGTACCCGTTGTTCCTGACAGGAAACGAAGGTCTGAAACCCCGGTGCCACTCCGAATCCCAGCTGGTCAATGAAAGGCGGCTCATCCTGGGTGTGGATCTGAACTTTGATCCCTGCTTCGAATGATGTCTCATCTGTCGAGAGTAAAAGGTTAGGACGGTTACAACCAAGGGATGATGATTTGTATGCACACGTTGGCCTACACCGCCTAACCAGAAGCAATCATTACAAACCAGACGGAGCCGGAGCTTTGCAGAGTGTGTTTGAGTCGCGGAGTGTAAAACAAACTGAGAACCAAGAGGGACAAAGTCTGATTTTATGCTCTGATCGCCTTTCCATCAAAAAATCCAAACGCTATTAAGCATCGAGACTTTCCATGAATGACAAACGCATTTGTGGTGTTTTGGGAGTTAATAAGACTTTGAATCAGGAGTGAAAAGATAAAGCAGACGGGCTTTTAGAATAGATTATCGAACAGCAATACTTCCCCCACAGAAGCTGTTTTCACGGTGAGGGAAATGATAGCGAAGGTATAAATAAATAAATAAATATAAAACGATGAGGGAAAAGGAAAATCAATACAGCTGAGAGCTTCCTTCCCTCCACGACTTTGATGTATGGATTTTAAATCAAGCAGAGGGGCCTCTCTAATTCTTCGTAGAGGGGGAAAACCTCAATCACACGCAGACATATACCAACATATTTCTATCACGAGTGCGGTGACCTAAAACTGCCTTTTGCGGTGACGGCAGGTTGGAGTCTAGAGAGTTTGCTCCTCTGAGAGCAGCTGGGATGTCTGTTTTCTGCCCCCCCCTGGTTGTCACTTGCTATCATCATCTAACAACACGGCTTTCTCGCCATTTTCAATTAGAGATCCCAGAGATGTGGCTGGAGTTTTAGCTAGAGAGCCTCAGCAAAGTGAGACGGCTTAGAAGTGTAACGCGCTGCTCTGGAGAGACGAGTACCAAACCGTTTTGTGCTGCTGCCAAAACAAATGCTCCAGACTCAGAGCTGCACATATACACATAACAGGAAGTGACTCGACCTCCTGCTTAGAAAAGAACATGTTATCCTTAAGTCAGGGCCATCTGTTGCGTTTAGACAATCTGAATAACAGCAAGAAAGAATTCCAGATATGCAACAATTACACAGGGAATTTCTCATCAGGGAAACCAATAAAACCACAGATAGTTGACAATACATGTACAACCTTGAGGGTTAAAAATCCAATAAAATGTCCCAGCAAATCAAATTTATTGTTCCTATTTCTGTTGGGTTTTCCATTGGTTCTCCCTCCTTTCTGCAGCTAGAAAAATTCTGCACAAAAAATAAGGAAATTTGTGTTTGGTTGATTTCTTTGTTGCAGCAACGCCTCTTGGCGATAAACCTTTTGGCATTGGAAAGCCCGATTAATCTCCTTTACTGCAAGGTACAACTTGTAAGCATTGTGCATTTGAGTTATTGATGAAATGCATTCTCTCATAAGGACATTGACAGATCATGTTAGACAGGAACCTCTACGGATTATCATGTTTGCAGATGACACTGATATTTAGAGGGAGTAGGTGCAGGTAGAGGAGGAGCTGGAAGTGGAGGTTTGCACTAGAAATAATAGGAATGAAGCTTAGTCACAGCAAGATGGGAAACGTGTGTGAATGAGAGGGACACAAGAGGAATGGTGAGTAGAAGTAAAGACTTTAAGTATTTAGGATCTATGGAGCAACGGAGAGAGTGGAAAACAGGTGAAAAAGTGTGTGCAATCAGGCTGGAATGGGTGTAGAAAAGTGTCAGGTGTGGTGTGTGATTAAATAGATTCAGCAAGAATGAAGGGAAAGGTGTAGAAGATGGTAGTGGACCAGCCATATTGTCTGGTTTAGAGCTTCTCTCTGAGAGTGATGAGGATCAGGAATAAGTTCATCAGAGGGACAGCTCATGTTAGATGATTTGGAGATGAAGTCAGAGAGGACAGACTGAGATGGTTTGGACATGATGATGATGACATAGCTAAAAGGATGCTGAGGTTGGAGACAACAGGCAGGAAGCTGAGAGAACAACTAAAAAGGAGATTTGTGAGCAATGAATGAGGACATGAAGTTAGTTGGTGTGAGGGTAGAGGATGCAGACGATAGGTCTAAATGGAGACAGATGATTGGTTGTGGTGATCCCTGAAGGCAAAAGCCCAAAAAGAAAGAAAATAGTTATAAGGATATTTTTTTTTAAATACATTTTAGTCTTTTTTTTTATCAGGGGCTTCAGCAGCATGTGGAAAATCAACACACAGCCACATCTTGGCTCCTACTCCTCATGCTGGTCATCAACCTGGTACCATTTAATGGCGTTGTAGCGTTGGTCACTCTAGGAACGTACAGAATGACCAAGTCACAAGGAGTATAGTTAAAACAAAGAAATAATCAACTAAACACAAATGTATGTACTTTTTGTGCTCAGAATGGTTGCAGAACTGCAGGATTTTTCTTGTCTGAAAGGAAGAGTCAGGCACTGCCTCTGGAATCCATCCATCATCCCCGCTGCTGTAGGACTTCTGAACACCAAATAACCATTAAAGCCATACAGATCTGCAATAATCACTTTATGTTTCTTATGTTTATTATTCATAATCCTTTTTTTTTTGCACCTCATTTTTGTCACTTGCTTTACTTGTATGTTTGCACCATTCAGCCGAAGCAAATTAATGTGAGACTCTGACTTACGCTGCAATAAAACACGATTCTGATTCTGATGCATGTTCAGATTTCTAAAGACGTTTTTAAAAACAACTTAATCTTAAAGCTGGTGGATGGTTGGCGTTTTAGGGCGATCTCTTGTATTTGCATTTTGAAATTCTCTGAAACCGTATAATGACATGTCAGTTTCCTGCAGACGGTTCTTCACTGGAAAAGGAGATTTTCTATACCAGTGATTATCCACATCAGTTATTTTCTCTAGATGTTCATGTCTTTTTATGTTGCTTAGCTAACTGGTGTTTTCTTTATTTTTATGTTGCCACCCTTATCTTGCTGCTGGTGGATTTGTTGGGTTTGTTCAACCTAAGGATGACCTGTTTCACCTGCATCGAGATGTTTTATGACCTCATGTTGTTGATTCACAGCAGAAATCAACTCCAAACCTTGCAATATGTCTTCTCTTCATAGAGGATCTGCCACTCTTGTCCTCTCTGAAAGTCTGTCTCTTTTTATTTGGCTTGTTTCCCTCAGAGCGATCCTGCTGGTATCTTTCTAGTGGTTTTGTTTAGGTTTTGCAACCCAGGTATGACCTCTGTGACCGCCCAACTTCTTCATTTCACCTTCTGAACCGATAAATATACTGAAAGAACAGCACCTGTTTGTGAAACAACTTCTGAATACTGAACATTTTTAAATCCTAATCCTTTATTTGAATGTTAATACCTTTAAAATAAGTCAGTATTTGTTGTTTATGTCAAATTAGAAATTTATAACACACTGATTCTTTATTCCAGGGTCAACTGGCTCTTTCTAAACACATTTATGGACATGTTTTAGCTCCCTGCATTTATCCCAGCCAGCACACATAGGTGGACCCCGTATGGGATCTATATGGGCAAGCCGTATGGGTCCCAACAGGGTTTGTCCACGATTTCCATGTTGGCCCCACGGGGGTTTACCGGTGTTTTAGTCAAACCCTCTGAAAACCCATATAGGGCCCGTTAAAATCTGGGCAAAAATCTTTCTGGGCAAACCCCCATGGGGCCACCATGGAATCCGTGGACAAACCCTGTTGGGACCCATATGGCTTGCCCATATAGATCCCATATGGGGCCCACCTATGTGTTCTGGCTGGGTAAAATGATCAGAAATCCACAGAAGCCTTTTTACTCGATGCAGCGAACACAAGTTTGATTACTTGAAACAATAAAAAGGAAGAAATAAATCTCAAACTCAACGCAAAATACTATTTTGGCATCTGATTTACTAGAAACGCTTGGAAATATTTTAGTAGCAATGAGGGAAATTTACTCAGTATTACAGCCGGCAAAGCTCTCAGAGCTGCCATTTTCTCCATAAAGTCCCAAAGGTGCTCAGTGAGATTTAGGTCAGGGCTCTGGAGGATTATTCTAAGACTTATATTCTCTTGAGTGGGATATTTTTTTTGAATAAGCATTTCACCCTGTTGAGCAAACCCCTTCTATAACTTGAATCATATTTTTTGGCAGCTTTTATGTTCATCTGTGAGCATCATTCATCATGATATCATTAATGCGGGTTTGGCTCCAGGTTTTGTGAGAAAACACCTCTGCTTCATCCTTATGCTGGACAAAATATAGGATGTTCTGTGTTGAAAAAAGGAGCATTATGCAAATATACGGGGAAAGTGATTCAAAAGGCAAAAAAAACCTCCAGCATGCATCAAAGCAATCGTTCTTGCCTATTGTTTCCTACAGGAGCTGGAGAGGTCAGAACACAATGGAGATGGCAACACTCCAGGGTCAGCAGTGACCACAAACGCAACAAACAAACAAGAAGCTCTTCAGAAAAAAACAGAAAAAGCTGCAGCTTGTGAGGTGTTGAACCTGTATCTCCCTTTGGTATAAAACAAAATGGATATTTTGCAAGTAAAATAATAAAAACCCACTTTTTATAACATAATTTTAGCATAAAATAAAGAAAGTACAATAATTTATTGAGATTATTTGCAGAAATAGTTGCAGCAGTTGCAAACTCTTTCCCCAGAGCCATTTTACGTCTGCGTCCGATGACGAGCACTCCAGTCGTCTCCTTGTCGGATGCTGTTTGCCCGATGTGCCGACTGGCTCCCGGTGTACTGAACCTTTGCAAGTAAAGCCTGTTTGTTGACCTTGATTCTGCCTCAGACCCGTGCAGCAGACTCTTGTTGGCAGCTTCTGCTCTGATGGTTCCAGCGCTCGGCTACATTTAGCATTCGGGGGGAGTTTGTGTTTGCAAATGTGGATGCACACCAAGATAAAGGAAATGAGGTTCACGAGTCATCAACGTGGAACATTACAGACCTACCGCACATGTTAAGCAGAACGTGCTTTATTGGTGAAAGGAGAAATTCAAGGTGATTATAGTGGCTCATTATTCAGTTTGAGGCATCAAGCCAGATTAGAGGTAATAAATGTTTATTGGGCTAAATCACGGGCCAGCTGACAATAAATGCAAGAATTCATGGCCAATTTTATATTAAAATCTTTTTAAAGCTCTAAATCACTAAATTTTTCAGTAAATTTGCTGTGGTCTCTAGTATAAATTAATGCCTTGTGAGTCGATCTCTGTGGGAAAAAAGCTCTGGTGCTTCTGTTTCAGGAAGTGGAAATTAGCCAGAGGAGAGTAGAGCAGAAAACGGCAGGATTTGGAGTCTGACCCCTAATTCACACTGGAGGCAACAGCGGTGTGGAACGGCAGCGGAATGGTTTACTCGCAAGTCCACACCGGGAGAGTCTCAGCCGTGGAGCGGCTTCTCCGCCGTCCTCCTCCCTGGAATCGCGAGATTTCAAAATCCCTCAAGACGTCAAAGGTCATGGTTTGTTTATGCCATCCGCCATTAAACCAAAAAGAAGAAGGAAATAACATTTGACATCATATATAATGTTCCTCTCCACTGCCAGGATTAAAGCCATGAAAAACACACCGCTGCACTTTTCGAATGATGCGGGAAGTAAATAATCATTAGGTCACACGTATAGACATAATCTACATAGATATGAAATTGCATCACTGCAACAATATTTTATTTTGAAAAATACCGGAGGTTTTACACTGAAACCGTGTGTGATTTCCTGTCTAGCCCTATGTTAACTGTGGAAATTGATGCATCCTAGAAGTGGCTCGTGGAAAAAATGGAACCCAATCCTATCTTTAGCGGCGCTGCACTGCAAGCCACTTCTGGGACGCGCCTGAAAATTTCCATGCCGCGGCTGGTTTGAATCACCCCAGTGACGTTCCGCTGCTGTTCCGCACCGCTGATGCTTCTGGTGTAAAGTAGGGGTTACTCGTTAATATTCAGGATATTTGGACATCTCGCCTTCTGATTGGCTAACAGCAACGCAACCTTTCCACTGCCTCTCTTCGCTTTGCAACGTTGATGTTTTATCATCACAGATAACACAAGCCTCAACAGGGGCTGCACCAAGGTTTTTTTTTTACTTGCAGTTGCTTTACAGTTGCTTAGTGAGTGTAAGGGGTTGCCGCTCTTTGTCACCATGGAATGAAAAATGCGCGCGTGTGTGTGTGGGGTCAAGAGTTGGGTTGCTTAGCCGAATCTTGCTTTTGCTTTAGCAGACCCAAGCTACCACCTGGCACCATGAGCCTGAAGGAGTTCTACTATGTTGTGGAGTTGCTAATGCTAATGGTTAGCTTCTACTAGCCAGAACGCACTCTGCTCATTCCTGGATGCAAAAGTCAATGCATCCTTCTGCGTTCATGAGCTAAGCTGGGAAAATCCATGAATGCAAATTTATGTGACGTAGATCTGAGTGGCTTTTTCTGACCCGAGCGTGTTCCTGTCTATTTTCTATCGGCGGCTAATGCAGGAAATAGGGGTAGAAGACCATTTTCACATTCAGTCTGCATGTTAAACTCAGAGTGGCTGATCGTATTTAAAAAAATAACAAGTAAAAAACGGTTTCTCAGTGGACCTGCTCTTTAAAAGCAAATATATTAAATGTTTCATCACTTATATAATCTAAATAGCTGTAAAACAATATAAACACTAATCTTTATACTGAGCATATCTGCAGCATCTTAACCTTTTCCCACTCGTCTCAGTTGATTAATAACCTTAAATAAGTGGCATTTAATATTAACATAATTAAATCATAGAAGCATTGAGTAGTTGTGGCTTATGCTGAAATATTGCTGTGCAGATGATGGCTTTCTGAACTGTGTCCTTTGTTCAATAATGACCCCAAGCGCAGTCTTTTTGTGACATTAATTTCTCTCAGCCTATAAAATATTGATACAAACACACCACATCTACTGCAGCATTAAAATCAAAGATTCAGGGCCGCCTGGCGCAGCGTTGGGAGACTCTGCAGATGAGGGGTTTGACCCTGAATGGAAAAGCCTTTAGCCGCCATCGATCCAGTTTCTGCAAAATTGCTCTGTGACTTTTTTTTTTGATTCATGGAGCGTTAAAGCTTAACTGACAAGTAATACAGTTACATGAACCCAAACTACAACTTATTTGATCAGTCTCCATGGAGATTAATCAGCAACATCATAGGGACGCAGTGTTAACGATACAGGACCACTGAATTAGTCACAATTTCTGATGAAAAGTGCTTTTTAGCCACATATGCTGTAACCTCTGCAGATGAAAAAACTCATTTAGACATGTCTGGTCTAAGGCGTGCACCCGTTCTCTGCAGTAAATGGATTTAAGGCTTCACAATTACATCAAAAGAGTTCCCAGTGGGCGCCGTCTGGTCTGATCAAGTTTCTGTCTCGGGGATTAAAGGGGAATTCAAGGGAAAGCTTTTCATTTCTTTAAAACAGCTGGCTGCTTTGGTGATTTGTTTATCAAAATCAAAACAACTCTTTTAAACTCAAGTCCTCTCTGAAGGGAAAACAGAAAATAACAACAAATCTTCAGAGGAAACCTGTTTAAGGTGAGCTCACCGGTTTCTCCCCACACAGGCAGGTATTCGTCCTGCTGGATGTCTAACATCAGCTCCAGCCCGTTGCCCATCCCACCCTTCGTCGTCACCTTCAGGGGTTGTCCGTCCAAGCCTGAATTAAAGGTGTAGCACTTCCCGTAGCGCGTAAATATCTGAAACACACAAAGAAAGGGGTTTTAGTGACAACTTGTCAGAAGTGTTCAGCAGAGCTCCCAATTTCTGTCCCTGGAATAAAATGTGTTTTCAGGTGAGTGAGTTTAAATAAAAAGCGACGGCTGTAACCTGCTCAGGTTCTGCTGCCAACAACAAACCCCTGAGATGTTAAGGCTGAAATTCTGTTGACAAACCGGGCCCTCGGTTCTGCCCCGTGTGGTCTACACAATTAAACACGGTGTTACAGTTGGTTAGCGAACGACCGCCGCCTGACAAACTCCACACAAGACAGGAACCATGCAAAAGTCAATTATTTTCTCATTTTGTGACAAAATGCAAAAAAAATAATATCGTGACATTAAATTTTGAATTTAGTCATTTCGAAATTGAAAAAATTTAATTTAAATTTAATTGTTTATTTATAAAGCCCCTTTCTGTCCCCAATAAAGGAGGCTCAAGGTTCTGCACGTAGCACAGAGACACATAAAAACACAGTAAAAGCAAACATGTATGTTAAAATAAAAGCATAAAACACTAAAAAGCAATATAAGAATTAAAAGCAATTAGACCAAAGAGCAATCAGAATAAAACACTAAAAACATTAATAAAACTAGCAAACTGATCTAAAATAAAGCTTTATTAAAAAAGGGCAGAGACATGGACTGTTTTATCTCTGATGGGAGTTGGTTCCAGAGCCGAGGACCTATAACCACACCTCTAGACTTGCGTTTTGACCGAGGGACCACCCAACAGGTCACTCTTAACCGAGTGTAGAGGACTTGCATGGACGTAACGAGTCATGTGAGGCTAAATATGGTGGCGGTGATCCAGACAGAGAGTTAAAAACAAAGACCAGGATTTTGAACTGAATGCAACATTTCACTGGTAACCAGTCCAAGGCAGCCAGGAGCAGAGTAACGTGGTCCAATTTCCATGCTCTGTAGATGAACCTGGCAGCAGCGTTTTGGACCAGCTGCAGCCGTGACAGTGATGACTGACTCAAGCCGGCATACAGGGAACTACAATAGTCCAGTCTAGACATGATAAAAGCGTTTTTACAATTTCCAGCTCTTGTTTTGTGAGGATCGGATCTTGGCTAAGCATCTCAACTGAAAAAAATGAGCGAACAACTAAATTCACCTGCACATCAAATCTTAGAGCAGAGTCTAATTTAACACCCAAGTCTGTAATCACAGATTTCTCATAGGAGCAATAAAAGGTCCAATCCATGGGGCTGGTGCTCATTTGGGGTAAAAACTATTATTTCAGTTTTGCCCTCATTGAGAGCCAGAAAGTTGGACACCATCCAGAGAGTCACTTCCTGCAAGCAATCCACCTACTGCTGTATGTTACCCCGAGACCCCTGCTGAGCTGGCAAATAAAGCTGACTATCATCAGCATAAAGATGGAAGCTAATGGTGTGTTTTTTTAAATAGCAGTCCTAGAGGAAGATAAAACAAGAACAGCAGGGGGCCCAAAACAGACCCCTGGGGAACCCCCCATCTAAGATCAGCATCTTTTGATGAATAAGGACAGTGGGAAAAAGAGATAGGACCTCATCTACTGTAACGCAGAGCCAGAGAGCCCCACCCAGTGCTCTAAGCGATCCAACAAGATCTGATGTTCAACAGTGTCAAACGCAGCTGTTAAGTCCAGCAGCAGTAAACCACAACCTCACCAGAATCAGTCATTTAAAAGAGCAGTTTCAGTGTTATTTAAACTTCCCTGGCTTCTTTAAATTTTCTATTTTTCAGCTATCCTCCTCAAAATGTAACAAAGGACTCACTAAGATATTGACCTTTAGTTTGTATCAACTGATAAAAGTTTTAAAATGAAACCAAACAAACATTAATTAGCAAATAAAGTCACATTCATCACCAATTAGCATGTTTGAAAGCAGTTTTCCAGTGAGATTAACCATTAGCATATAACCTCTATTTCCAGAGAGGGAAGGCAGTTCTGATTTCCTAGAGGAAATATGCCAGATGGCCAAATGTATGTCCAACATGTCCTAATAGGAGAAAATATGTTGATAAAATAAGATATGCTCTTGCTGAGGTTAGAAAACATTCACAGCGGCAGAAAAAAAACAAACAGAAAAGCTAATATTTAGAGTAAGAATTTAGCGTGAAGGTTGGAATTCATCCCAGGAAATTAGAAATATAGAAGCCCAGAAATAAAGAGGCCATGTCTTTGCTTATCTGGCATTTGTGTTCATGTTTATGTATGTGTTCAGTCATTAAAATACACATCAAGTAGCTGATTTTAGATTTCCCTTTCTTTTTATTTTACGTTTACAGAAATCCTACATGCAGAAATCTACAATAGACCACATAAAATAAAAATTTTTTAACTGAATATCGACTGTTTCGGCTAATTCAAAGGATTTTTAACAAAACAGCACATTTTTATAAATGCTACATGGAGCCTAATGAACATAATGGAGTCAGATCTAATGATTGAAACTGCACTCGTCTGCAGCATTTAGCTAAAGACATGATTGCCGGTGAACTAATGGAAGTTTAATCGAATCATAAACATCAGAAAATGAAAAAGCAAGGCAGGGATCAACAATAAAAAACATCCCCCCTACTTTGCCATCAAGTCACGTGATTTGGCGCTCTGTATTAAAGCATCCCAGCTCCCAATTAACTTCGTATTAACCTTCAACATGTTGACATTCTCGTTCAGACGGTAACAGGAAGTAAAGGCGGTTTGCCAAGAAGACGCAACAAAAGAAAGAAAGCAATAAATCAAGAAAGCCCTTCTTTGTATCCCACTTTTTCTCAAATCCAGAACTTGTTACAGGAATTAGAATTCAGATTGAAATGCATAACATTACAGTTAACAAAACAAACGCCTTTTCTTTGAAGAAATGCTGGAGCCATCTTTCTTTTGGATGCATTGTGAGGACATCGGTAAAGAACAAGAAGGCGGTTGTTACATGGTTGACTTATGAGTCAGACATTAGCGCTTCATGACTCAAATGCCACAAACACCAGATGCGCAGAGAAGAAAGAAAAATTAAATCACAGCCATGTTTCACAAAAATGAATGTAACAATAACATGAATGGTTTTCAGAGAGTAGAACAGAGCAGGGCATGCAGACCATGGATTACCCCCCAGGAATGGTTATACAGGAGCTTTTAGGACACAAAGTGGTGAAATGCAATAAAAATCCATCTGATGATCCAACGCAACACAACTTGTGACCTTTTCAAGTGTGTAAGTGGCAAAACGGAGTCAAATACAGAGTCTGCAATGCTGGCTTGTGTGCAGAATATAAACATCAATAAAATGCCCCTGAAATCCATCTTCTGTCTTGGAGCGAGCTCTTTCATAATCAGATCATTTGGTGACATTTCTCCTTGGAATATAAAGGCAGAACACTTTTCTAATATCACAGAGCTATATGCATTTGTTCCACAAAACATCTGACGACAAATAAAAGATTAAATCTGCAGAAAACAATATCTTTCCTTTAACATCTTTATAGTCAGAGCACTCTTCCCTAAACCCAACACATTTGGTAGGGCGACATCTTCATTAACATCGCAAAAGCTGAATTTTCTTTAATCTGCAGATACATTTGAGCAAACCCAGAGGCTCGTGTGGGAAGAAAAGCACTTTGCAGATATGCATCAAGAAAACAAGATTGTTGCAACTGATGGCACGTCTGCCTCTCCTTACTTACACACGAGTGTTCACGAGTATGAATGAGTGCGTTTGTGCAGAGGAGAGTGGACTGTATCTGTCTGCATGTGTGTGTAGCCACCCTGCCTGCCATCTGCGTGTATGTGTTTGTAATGTGGTGATTGACTACAGGTGGCCTGAAGTCAGAGTTGCTGTGGTAACCAGGAGATTGTGCTGTCTGCATCAAGTGAGGAGCAGCAACAGTGGGTGCCAGTGGTGACCTTGTGGAGTCAGGATCCTCAGTTTGTTGTCTGAGGTTTTCTCTTCCTTTGAAGCTCACATTCACTAAAAAAAAAGAACATTTGCAGTGGTCTCTAGTATAAACAAATGCCTTGTGAGCTGATCTTTGTGAGAAAAAAAAGCTCTGGCGCTTCTGTTTCAGGAAGTAGAAGTTAGACAGAGGAGTGGGGGGCAGAAAACGGCAAGATTTGGAGTCTTAAGCCAGGCGTACACGATGCATTTTTTGGACCATTTTGAGCCGATTTTCCTCTCATGCAAGAACCTTTGAGGTTGGGGCGAGTTTTTCATCATCCTTCTCCAACCTCCATAAACCCCTGCGTGTCCTCCTACGGCAAGCCTGAAGGACAACACACTATGTTGATGACAACACAACAGTCTCCGTGTCTTCTGGGTTTTCGTCAAAGGCTCGACTTGTTGTGTTAAACTACTATTTTTAGCAGATTTTCAGGTCTGACATGGTGATACCTCACGTACAGTGTGAGCAGTCAGGTCGTATGAGTCATATAGTGTGAGAACATGACTCGTAGGCTTTGCTCTGCAAGGAAGTTGTACAATTTAAGATGGAGTTATGCTACGAGTAAAAAAGTCGCACAGTGTACGCCCGGCTTTTATTAATATTGCTTCCTGATATTTGGACATCTCGCCTCTGATTGGCTAACCACAACACGACTCTACCACTGATTCCATTTGCTTTGCAACGATGATGTTTTATCTCCAGCCTGAAGGAGTTCTGCCGTGTTGTGGAGTTGCTAATGCTAACAGTTAGCTTCTGCTAGTCGAGACGCGCCCTGGATGTTAAAAGGCCCGTATCATGCTATTTTACACTTATGTTAGGTACAATATATGATAAAATATTACCGTTGGCACTACTGAGATGTAATTTAAAAAAATATGTTATTTTTGTGACTGCAAAATAAGATGCTTGGATTTGATCAAACCCCGCCTCCCCCGTGTGAATTCCACAATAGTACACAGCTGCAGACCCGCAGAACGCAAATACATGCTGAGTCATCCCACTCTGCTTTTAGCATTGTTTACGCATATAATGTGAACATTTACAGCTCCTTGTCCAAAAACAGAGAAAGAACATTGACTAAATAGTTAAAGTAACCAGAAAGGTTTGGAAGTTGCTGCTGCTAAAATTATTGTCCCTATAAATTAGCCAGAGAATGGAAGCACATATTTGTTGAACCTAAACAAGCCTTATTAAAGCGGTAAATCCTGCACTGCTTTCAGTTTCTGTGAAATATAACCCCAGGCCCTTTCCTCTGCACTTAAATAAAAACTGCTGGATCATGTAAAACGATTTAATACAGGAAATAAATATTTAAATGAAGCTCAACTGAGATAAGAAGAAAAGAAATTCAGGGAAAGACTTTGCTCTTTGTTGTTCTTGCATGTGTTTAAAAACAAACAAAAAAAAAAACAAACGCCGTCATCTTTCCCATGGATAAATAATTCACTGACAGACAGCCTGAGTCTGTTGAGATGGCCCTCGGCTATTCTTCACATGACAATGTGACAAGGATGAACAAGCTGTTCCCTGAAAGTTGCCAAGGAATCACTTTCCGTCCTCTCAACTGATTTTAAGATCAGCGCTGAGCCTAAACAAACAATAAACTAAGACGCTTGAACAGAGATATTTTAGTTGTACTCAGATTGTAAGAAAAAGAAAATGTTTGTTGATATTCTCAAAGTGTCGCAGCGTACCGTCTGTCAATGATTTATACTGTGATCTTGTACAAGAAGCTAGTCTGGAACAACGTCTGAAACAGCCTAAACGTGCTTCAAAGGTTCTGAAAGCACCTTTTGTAAATCTCTCAAAAATACAATCCCACCTCAAGGTCTGATTACTGATCAGTAAATGGAAATATCTTTTATTTTCAAGCAATTCAATGTGGCAGAGAATTCCAAGAGCTGCTCATGATTGTTCAACCATTCAATAACCTCAATTTCCATGGCAACCAATCAAACTCCATCCAGTCACAAGGACCAATGCTATGAAAGCTACTGGAGTCTAATGTGAGTTTAAAAAATGATCCTAACACATCGTATCATTTATCAGCTCTAACAGGACTCTGCGGAGAGAAGATGTAATTTAAATGTGCAAACAGAGAGATGTGGAAATGTACTGTTGATGTGTATGGTTTAAAACCCAGGAGGAACAAAGTGTCATAAAACCATCCCTTCAGTTTTAAACGTGGAATGTTTTTAAGCTATTTTGTGTTGACGGACTTCATTTTGACCATCAAGTTGAACCAGACTTTAGGAAAAGATACCATCTTACTAAAAAAATCATTATTATTGCTCAAAAGAGCTTAATAGGCGCCATAAGGACAATTAAACAATCCAAACACTTGAAACACTGTAATTACACTCCTCAAAAAGACTCAAATTCACCTATTTTATAGGAAACAAATAAGTAGGTAAAAGAAAAGCCAACACCGCTTTAATCTGAATGTTTTATTCTGACTTTGACGAAAGCCAAAATGTGCCGACCAAATAATAAAGTTGTTCTCTAACAAGTACTGCTAGAGAACGTTATGAGTATGACAGTTCAGAGTACAGTGGCTTAGAAAGAATGGTCTGCTGCTAAATATGCAGCCTCTACAGAAAAGTAAACTAAGGACATGTACACACGTTGCTGGTGTTTTTGTAAAACCGGATATCCTTCCCGCCCAGCTAGAAAAAAACTGTGGGTAAACACCACCTTCATTTCAGCAAAAAAATCCAGCGCATTGTGAAGCACATTCATAGGCATGTCAAGCCTGTAGGTGGCAGCAGGTCCCCAAATCATCGGTGTCTTTGCAGAAAAACATTCTTTGGATTTCCAAAGGGGTTCGGATGAAGGCAACTGGACTTCTTTAGTTTCTTGAAGACGTTTCTCTTCTCATCCGAGGAGCTTTGTCAATTCTGACTTCATTTTTTGTGGTTCTTCATTATACACAGAGCAAATAGAGCATGTTTTTACCTTTACTGACATGTTTCGGCATCTACTGCCGCCTTCTTCAGAGCAACCGCAACCGAAGGCAGCAGTAGATGCTGAAACATGTCAGCAAAGGTAAAAACAAGCTCTATTTGCTCTGTGTATAATGAACCACAAAAAATGAAATTGGACAGAAAACAGAACGAACGTAAGATTTGTGAATTCTGACTGGAATAGGGTCAACCTTATAAACTGTAGCTGTCCATTAACAAGCAGAAACTACCTATGACTATCCCTCCTTCCTTCCCCCTGAGGGGTATTCATAGGTAGTTTCTGCCCATTAATGGACAGCTACATTTTATAAGCTCGACCCTCCCATATTCCACTCAGAATTGACAAAGCTCCTCGGATGAGAAGCAAAACGTCTTCAAGAAACCAAAGACGTCCAGTTGCCTTCATTGGAACCCCTTTGGATTACCATGACCTGGATGGCTGAGAACCTTCACCAACGTTCTTTTGACTTGGAATAACTAGGTGGCAGGCAATAACCATTAACGTTGTCCTTTACCTGTAGTCTTCTACATAGAGAAGTAATTTAACTTGTAAAATCAAGCGAGTATAAATACAAGTCATACGTCAGTGTAACGGGCGGTAACGTTGTGAACCCTAAAACCCTGGTTATTTACGTAAATCAACAAGCAAATGCTGAAAATAAAGAATTTGCAAATGTCCACTCTGAGTTTTTGAAAGAATCATCTTTGGTGACTTATCTTCACCTACAGGATGGATTACTAGAACTATTTCTTTGTTTTGGGCATAGGCTTTATTATCTTATTTTTGGGGCTAAATTGAATACCAGCACAATTAAAAGTGATCGGAGCTATGTATGATCAGGTGATCATACTTCGAAGGCGACAGGAAGTAGCCGAAACTGTCAGCAAAATAAAGTAAAGACCGAAACTGTGCTACTCTGTGTATAAGAACAGAAAAACTAGAAAATAAACACAGAAAAAACATATCAAGGGGATTTTTACTCAAGGTTATGCTGTCTCATACCGTCCTTTATGGCTCCTGTTTCCAAACCAACAGTTTTGCAAATAATTCAGGTGTTTCATTCAGCAGGTTTATATGAATTTTTCATGAGAGCGCCAAACCAAGATTTAATGTATAACCTGATTCAACAGAACACCTGCAAAAAGCTAATAAAGCTGAATGGTGGATCGGGAGTTTAGGGAGTTTTTAATGACAAAAACAAAGAATTGTTGCTGACGTTTATTTAAAAAAAGTGCTGTAATTTAAATACCAATTCATTTTCAACACCAGCTGCTGTTAGCATATTATTGATGTTGTAAATACTGCAGGAAGTAATATCAAAATGTCATTACCTGAGACAAACCGGCCACATTTGTTTAACTGCATAAAACTAAACTGTTTTGGTGTGCTGCCATCGCTCACATCAGCATCTTTTTCAGACACACCAGACATCTGTTTCCAGCAAAACCTCCTAAAACAACGACTGCACCCGACGAGCACCAAACAGGACCCACAAAAGGCAGAAAAAAACTCAGGAACGGAGCTCGGAACACAAGGGAAAGGAAAATGAACATCAAGCATGCATAAACACAGCCGTGACTCCAAATGAATGCTAATGCATCTGTATTTGCTGGATGTGTAAAGACACTTTAGTCACAACCAGCTCAGAGCTTGCAAACAGCTTCATTAATGTATCCGTACAGTGTTGCATGTAAAACAGCAACACATTAACACTGTCACTGGCAACTCTCTGGTTTTCAATCTTCAATTTTGTTTGACAAAAAGAGCAAAAATCTGCACATTTGTAAAAAAGAGAGAGAAAAGAAGCTGTTGCCAGTGGCGGGAAGAATTAGGATGGATTTTTGTCTCAGCGCGTTATTGATGAATGCACAGAAAGCTCTTACGTGGCCCTCCCAGTAAGATTAAAAATATACTGAGTGGAGAGGTATCAGTCAATGTGGGGCAGGAGGCTGCATGACAGGATGTTCTTAGATTGATTTCTTGCCCAAATCCGATGTCTGCAACCTGCGAGTAAAGTGAGAGCTGCCTGACGAGAGTCAGGCATGTGTGTGGTTAAAGAAAGGGGAGGGTGAAAAAAAGGACAGCAGTAAAACAGAGGAAAGGGAGTATTGATGAAGCCAGTGAACCATAACTGAGCTTCTACAGAGAGACAAACATAAGGTGTGTGTGTGTGTGTGTGTGTGTGTTGATACTGGGGGTCTTGCACAAAAAAAGTCAATAGATCCTGAAACTTATTGTAAGTGGACAGCCTCACCATCGTCCTCCACACCTCACCTCTTAAGTGTGACTGATTCCAGCGGCCTGACTCGTGCAGACAGCTTGTCCTGCCTGCCTGGAAGCCGTGGAGGGAATCATTGATTATCTATGCAGGAGCACACATCCCCAACACCCCCAGACTTGGGCATCGTGTTTATCTGTGAAACAGGTTGCTGTGGCATGGTCACCCCTTGAAATTCTCAGCACGACACAAACCAAACTGCTTTGACAAGGAGAAATGTCCCGGCATCCCTTGAGGTTGTAGATGTGGTTCTTTTAAATTCAGAAGGGAAGAAAGAAAACAAAAACTGCTTTTTGATTCATCTTTGCGGTCGGACGACACTGAAGGCTGCCCGAAGCACAAAAAGATAATTTAGTCATGTTTGCTGTAAATGACTGAAAAACTGGAATTCCAAGCATCAAGTTGAGTTTCAAACACACACAAAAAGGGGGAATTTCTCCTTGTTTGGGTAATGAGGTGGGAGAAGGAGCCACCGGCTTTTACATTGTTCCTGCAATAATGAAGTGCAATCAATGAGGCCACATTCTAACTAACTGCACTCGATCACGCTGTCACTGGATGTTGCAAGGCATCGCTGAATGAATCAAAAGTCTTCATTAAAGGCGGATTGGTCTCTTGTGAGCAGGGAACTGTACACAGATTGATCCTGGAATGATGGACGACTGAGAAGGGACCATTTAGAACACAGGAGGTTGCTGGACTCTGCAATCAACACCAATGAAAACGTCACTTTTCCCATAATAGGTGGTCAAATTATGATTCTGTAATCTGAGAAAGGGGTGATTATGTCAAGATCTTCCTACAAATTTGTATAGGCTCATAATAATATGACCTGGGACACATGATGAAGAAGTGGAGCAAGTTCTAAGAGATTTAGAACAGTGAGGTGCAGAGGAACGCGCCTGTGCGTCACCCCAGGTGATGGAATGATCTCGAATTAATGAGCCTGCTTGTGACACATGAAAGATCCTAATCACGCTGCTAAAAGCTCCATCTCAATACTGCATCAACCTGTTGGGAAACAACGTGCAACAGAAAATAAAAGAACTTTGGGAACACTCACGGTGCTGAAATTACGCGGCCCGCACAGCTCCCCCTGATACCGACAGAACAGCAGCATCTCCTCCAGCTGATGTCCCAGCCGGTCCAGCAGCTTCCTCATGGACGGCTGCGACTCCCGAGGAGGAGGGAGAAAGTGTTTGAAGTCCAAAATCCGAGAAAGCGACGTCCAGGGCGGCTCCGTGCCCGCGCTCTCGCCGCCGTCACCCCGCAGAGTGTTGAGCGCCTCTCTCGCAGCTGGGGAGACCTGCCAGTCCATCCCCAACAGTTCCAACCACCTCCCCGCGCTGAATATGTCCGTCTTCTTCATGCGCCGCGGCAGCAGCAGGTTCTGGTTACAGATGGTGACGGCGGGGAAAACGAGGCGCTTGGCGTACACCATGTGCGCCTTGGTGTACACGGGCGAGGAGAGCAGGTAGCGCACTCTGTTCGAGGACCAGGTGAAGAGCAGAGCCAGCGCCGCCAGGAACGCCAGCAGCCACGCGACTCTCCGGGGGTAGGAGCCGCTGAGGAAGATGTGCCTCAGGCCGTGCAAGGTGGTGTGTTTCAAGAAGAGCTTCCCGGCTTCAGCGAGGGATCCAGGGTACGGCTTGGATCCGGAGGACTGGCACATTTTGGGGGAACGCTGGTGCGCGCTTCCAACATCGGTGCCGCTGTGGTTCAGAGTGAATAATTCCAAAAGTCGCCTTTGCGCGCTCGGGAGGCTGCTGCTGCTGCTTCTCAGAGACTTTGAAGCGCACACAGCTCCTATCTGGTCCTCTCCAGCACCGAGAAGCAGCTCCAGGCGCTGATGGGGGAGTATTATGTGAGCCGCGCAGCGCTCCCTCAGCGTGTCCGGGAGGGGGAAGTGAAGTTAGTCAGAGTGATTTAGTGCGCTAATGTGCAGCAACAGGAGTCAGGGGGATCGTTTCATCTAAATTATAAGCTGTTGCGCTGTGAAAATCAGAATATTTTCCAAAAAGGTAACGGGTTTGAGTAAAATCACACACTTCTATTTCCACACACGTCCTAAATTCCCATTTCCCTCCCTTTTCCCCTCCACCTGTTCCTCCAGCCCTCCTCTCCACAGACAGTCATGCGCTTCTTCTCTGGAATATCATTAGTGCTGTTTGGTGAAGAAAATCTCTTGGCTCAGGAGATGCGGATCATTTATCTTTCTTTTCAACTCCATCACACACAAAAAATACCTGTGGGTGACGCTCACGCGCACACGCACGCGCGCCAACAACCCCCCTCAGAAATTAAAACTTACACAAAAGCTGTAAATTCTAATTTATTTTAATTTCTCTGCCACATGTTGCAGATCTGAATCCAACAAACTGTCAGCTACTCTGCTGCATTTTTCCACGCTCATGTACACCAACTAAGGCTGACATTCAAGAACTGACTGATGTGTTTCAGTCAAACGTGTCAGAAGGGAAAGGTCAAGCCGCTGCTGGGAAATTAATGGAAGTCATGTTAGGCACCTATAAAGCATCACCCGGAGACCCAACAAACCAAACTCATATTGTTTATTTATTATGCCCTGTAGACAGTGGTGCCCCAAGAAAAGTTTCATAAAGGGGGCTGTGAAAAATTTTGGGGTGGCACACCAAACTGGTCACTGTGGTAACTATGGGAGAGTTTAGCTGTAGCTGTGCATTGCTCATTCATTATTTTTCAATTAAAAAAACAATAGACCTCTGCAACTTTTACTGCAAAGATTTCAGAAAAAAGACAACATTTCACGCAGTTATTTCAGTTATTGTTTCCAATTTTATTGTTTTAAAACTGTCTATTATTTAAATTAACGTAGAACGCCATCACTATGTGCTCCACACACTGCTAGAGCATCTGGAGCATAAAAACACTTGTGCATAGCTTCTCTTTCCGGACTATTGTTGGATTTTTAATACCATTCGCTCGCACAGTCTGCGTTTTGAAATAAGCCTCAGCAACACCCTGGATAATGTCCTTCCTAACAAATCACACACAACATGTTAGAGTGGATTATTATACCTTCTCTGCCCTTGTCATCAACGCTGGGGCTCCCCAGGGATGTGTGTTGAGTCCCCTGCTCTACACTCTGTTCATTCATGACTGCTCTGCCTCCTTCCCCTCCAACCTCATTGTCATGTTTGCAGACGACACTGCAGTGCTCAGACTTATCACCAGTGATAATGAGACGTATCAGGAACGAGGTGCACCATCTGGCATCACAGTGTGACAACCATAACTTGGTCTTAAACATTAAGAAGACTAAGGAAATCATTGTGGACCTCAGCAGGAAGAGTCTGAACAACAACAAATATCTCTCCATTGACCTGAAGGAGGTGGAGATTGTGAGCAGTTTTACATTTTTGCTGCTTCAAACATAATTTCGTTGTTTTTGGGACAATGACAATTAATCACTAATCTAATCTCTAAATTTGGATTTATTAACCAATTCAATATTTTGTAATTAAAATAAATGTATTTATTGGCTTAAACAATTATGTCTTGATTAAAGAAGATGAATGTATGGTTTGTGTGAACTTGAATATGATTTATTGGGTGGGGGGCATGGCCACGCCTTGGGAGCACCACTACCCCGTAGAGTCCAGATTTAGCTCCGATATGAGAATCCAGCTCCAGGTTTTCTGACAGAGTCAGAACAGTGACAAAGCAGCAGCAAAAGCAATCACACTCCTGGGTATTTTTTATTTATTTTTTGGTCAAGTGGTGGTTCATGCTTGGTTGGTCGTCATCACACAGAGTTTCATGAATAAGGCGCTCCCATGCAGAACTCTTCTGAATTGTCTACGTTTTAGTTTAGAAGTGTATGAGTCCGTCTGCTGCTTACTGCGTGACTAAGGAAAAGGAGCTTAGAGGAAAATGGTATGAATGACAGAAAAGAGAGATAGCGTGAATAAGGAGCACTTAGCAAATCGATATTTCACGTCCTGTCACTCCATATTCTAAAGGATAAATCCACTTTCTTCAAACACGGTTAATTGCTGAGATCCACGAAGGCATCGACTGAAAAGACAGACAAAGAAAGAAATAGAAGTAAAGGTAAAATCTAAATGTTTGTTCATTTAGAGACATATTTGAAAGGTGGATTAAACCTCCCAAAAAATGTATCCCAACCAGTTCAACCAGGCCAACGTCTCCATCTAAAAATGGCAAACTGAGAACAGAAAAATCACATTTCCACACGGTTTTCAGCTATTTGACAGGGTTGATGGACAGATGGAGTTGACACCCTTTATATTGTGTCAGCTTGATCTGGTGCTATTTTCTGTTACAGACATGTCATATTTGCTGCGTGCAAATTTTTTTTGTGCCTACAATAAAAAAGAAGAAGCAACATTTATAGTATTTATTGTCTGGTATTACTCATCATTTCAAATAATATTGCATTTTCAAATATAATAATGTCAAAAACCAGCTATTTGTAAAATACTTCAGCCCAATTTGACACAAAGACATTGTTTATTATATAGTAGTGATTTGGAGTTTGACAAAAAATATTATTTTAGAATTGATTTTGCTCAAAGTTCAAATTTTTTTCTCTGAGGTAAAAACCTGGTTTAATTTTGTTATCCTACAGAAATAATTTTACGTTCTGCTAGCAACAAAATACATTAATTAACAAGAAATTACTTTCTTTCATAACCTTTTATGATCAAAAGAAGTTCATTACAAGGATGAAAATGATCCAGAAGAATGAGGAAATTATTTTTCAGTGGAAGCATCAAACCTTCCAGGAAGTTTTAATCTTCATAATAGCCTATATTTTATTACAAATTAACGTAGGAGAGGAATGCACACGTGTCAATTAGTGCCAACAATCACAGTTTTTAGTTATACAAGAACGACAATAGTACATTTGGTTTCTTGTTTTGAACAAAGTCATTCTGTAAAATGAAATAAGTTTTTGTCAGACTACTACTCCCTAAATCTCATATTTTGTTATTTCACTCATTCTTGAGAGTTGGGACAAAACATGTCCTTCATACAAACGTGATTTAGGTTAAAAATAAAAATTAATTATCATGATTTACTGACTTGCCATGTTTAATCTAAAGGAAATTAGTATCCTAATGTTATTATTAGTGCAAATTTCCTTTCTCTTTTGAAAAATATTGCCTAAATGCTTAGGTTGTGCTCAGAAGGTTTATGTTAGTTTTTTGTCTTCACCACAAAGTCACAATATTCATCAGCCCCCAAAACTTGAAAAAAGTGTAAAAATGTGAATACATATATAATATAATATTGAGTTGTTGGTAATTGAGGTATTTTTAGAGCCAACTATTTGCTTCTAATTCACCATTAGCATTGTTAGCTCAATGTTAGCCTCGAGCTTGCTTTACCCGATATTAGAGTAAAACAAAAAGATGCCGTGGCTTCTTAGTAGTACAAGAAATAACTTCTGGGTCACTCCTGTTTACTGGCTTTGGTTCTTTAAACAACTCTGGAGCTTTTTGTCTGCTGGTGTTGAATTACAAATGCCAGCACTGCAGCATTAGCTCACTGCAGACTCGGAAACCCCGTGGGCTCAAAGATTGTAAATAGTAACTGACAATCCCCCAGCCTGCTGAGAATGAAATGTTTCAATATAACCTTCCAACATGATTGAGACATTAGACTGGTTTGTGATTATTTCACTGTGGAATTCTTACATATTGTTAAGTAATTTTCTTGAGGCCTACTTTTTACTTTTACTCCACTACATTTTCTAAAAATGTCAATATTAAAAGTACTTTAATTTAGGTTTTGTCTGACCTACACCCATCCCACCTCCAGTCTGATGGGGACTGGCAGCATACTCCCTTGTCTGCGCCGAACTGCAGTTCGAAAGGTAATAGTACTTTAATTTGCATTTTGCCCCTCTCTCCCCACCGGTAACACGCATATTTAAATGTTAGTTGAATACTTTTACTTTGTTACTTTTAAGTATATTTGAAAATGGATGCTTTAATAATATTTTTACTTAAGTCAGATATTTTTTGGATGCTTCCACTTTTACTCAAGTATTTTTTACCCTTTCATCGGTAAAAAAAGAAGGTAAAGTAAGTAAAGTTATCATGTACTTCTTCCACGACTGCAATATTCCCACGTTTACCCTCAGAAAAAAACCCAAGAAGCATGGAATAATCTTACTTTTGAGTATTTTCTGTGTGAGAAAACAAAGCACAAAGAGTGGAACAAATAAAGGCTGAAATGATGCTGATTTTGCCCCGAGGAACAAATCTGGCTATTATTATCTCATCCAGCAGGAATAATGGTTACATACATAACGGTTGCATAAGACGAAACTAGATTTATTACCTAACGTTTATGTTCATGAGTAAAAAGTGGTTGATTAAATCAGCCAATCAGGAGAGTTTCTGGGTCTGTGTGAAATGTGTGTTCTGCTTTCTCGTGCTGCTATTCATTAAGCCGCCGCAGCCCTCGTAACGACCCCTTAAGGGATAATGAAGTCTTCCACCCAGGTTATTATTCATATTTGAATGAGTGGAGGTGTCATGGAGACCGGTTCCTCATCCACTGACCTTCCCTGCTGTTTCAGTCAGACATCACCATCACATGCATGTGTTCGAGAGCAACACCTGGAAATCGAGATGGGTTTGACTCAATGAGGTCATGTACAGATGGCTATACAGCTGTGACAAGATAAATAAAAAAACATGGACTTGTGTAGGCTATGTTGTTTGGTTTGGCTCCTCACATGCATCCGTGACAGGTGATGGATCAGAATTCACCGGAGATGGATCCTGACGCCGTTTCCCCCCCCCACCCCATCTAGAGAAAGACATATCGGAGGAGAGGCTCCGAGGAACAAGCTAATCCGTCTGGGTGAAGGGATAATGATGTACTCAGCTGACAGACAAACACAGTCCCACTACAAGTGTAGCAACAAGAATAACAAATGAATGCAGCTCTGAAAACCACGGTTAAAGAGTTTCACTAATGAACCTATTATAATAGCAAGCACAGATATTTGTTAGGGGACCTTGGGCACATATCTTTGCTTTATTATTACCAAAGCAGCTGTGACAATAATGAACAGCTTGTTCTGTTGTTTGGTGTCTAGAAAGGAAAATAGTTTTGTTTCTTTACACCGATTAGATAACAAGGAGAGAAACAGAAGTAAAGTTAATTTGTATTGAAAATGCAGAATTTATTAAAAGATGAATTCCCACGGCGAAACTAAGACAACGTCTTGCATTTGCAATTCTGCAAAGGACTTATTCCTTCATCATGTTGATGATTTATGAAGAATAAACAAAAATTATGCTTCAGTTAACTCTTGTCTGGGAAAACACCGTTACGAGGTCATGTCAGCGATTTAACAAACCTTAATGCAAACTGTTGCAACACTCAATTTGCCCGTCAGCAGCACTACAATCAAACACAAGCCTGTGCAATTACATGATCGTTTCCTGTCCACAAGTGTCAGCTTCCACTGCAAAAATAACGTGGTGACTTTCCATCACAGGTCATAAAACGTCCCAGGATGTTAGCTGCTTGATCATGAGGGGCTAATGTGAACGAGAGTGAGCCGCACATCTGTGTTTTCAGGGTGGATTTCTGCCCTGACAGCTAATCTAAATGAGAGCAAACCTCAGCTTCAATCAGCCGGGCCGACGGTGCGATGAATGCTTAAGAGCCAAGTGACGATAAAGGAAAGGAGACAGACAAAAGGAAATTTAAAAAATGCTTCTTGTAGTTTTATCTTATCTGTCACTTCAGCAAATCAAAGAGGATTGCACCTTTAAGCATCTGGTTTGTACTCCTAATGGTACTTCTAATGAACAGATCATAGTTAGTTTGGTTATTAAATATCTCTCCTATTTTTTATCACTTTATCAAAAAGACAAGCATATATCTGTAAATGGATAGATAGGGATTTAATGCATTTAACATTTAGGCCTATGCATGAAACCTGCTTTAAAATCTACACAATAAATAATTCATTCTGAGATTTTTTGATGCTGAAATGGTCGAAGAGCGAGAAAACAATCGCAGCATGATGTCATAAATCATAGCCTAACTGAGTGCCCTATCAAAATAAACAGTTGAACACAGAGAACTATTAATCATGTCCCGACGCCGTACGGCTAATTCCTTAAGATAAAGTGGCTGTTAAATGAGACTGAGCAGCGTGTTTGTGGAAAACCTATGAACACGTTTGCTCATGAATTTTATCAGATAAAGAACTCTTTAAGGTCCATCGTGGAACTTTGGTGAGACCGGCTGGTAGAAAAGCAACTTGATTCCATTCCAAATATGTTTTTTTTCTACTATAGAATGACTTTTACGGATGATGCATTTCCTCTTTGCAGTAGCTGCTCAAACACAACCTTTAAGTGCTTTCTTGTTTAACGCGGCTGCAGATTTCCACACTAGCTCAACAAGGAAGGGTAAAGCAGAGGGCGTGCAGTTTACAGACAGAAAATCCAGCACATTATACTTTTAAATGTTTCTGAATGGTAATATCAAAAAGCACACGCACACACACACACACTGCAAGTGTGTACTTACCAAATACCAACACAAGGTACCGTCTCTGACTGCAGGCAACCAGCTCTATTCTGTTTCCAGAAACCACAAATATTTTATAATTGTGTAATTTTCTTGCGCACAATGTCTACGTGCCCTATTAACGTTACTTGGAGCATTATTAAGTGTTAATAAACAAAGGGTCCCTTTATTAATGTTACTTAGTGCATTATTAAGCATTACTAAACAAAGGGTCCCTTTATTAACATTACTTAGTGCATTATTAAGCGTTAATAAACAAAGGGTTACTTTAGTAATGTTACTTAGTGCATTATTAAGCATTAATAAACAAAACGTTCCTTTATTAATGTTACTTAGTGCAATATTAATCATTGATAAACAAAGGGTCCCTGTATTAACATTACTTAGTGCATTATTAAGCATTAATAAACTAAGGGTCCCTTTATTAACATTACTTAGTGCATTATTAAGCATTGATAAACAAAAGGTTCCTTTATTAACGTTACTTAGTGCATTATTAAGCATTGATAAACAAAAGCTTCCTTTAAAAACGTTACTTAGTGCATTATTAAGCAATAATAACCTTATTACAAACCCAAACCCAGACGAGCTCCAGCCATGTTGCTGGGGATTTGTCATTTATCTAAAAATGGAAGGGGGATGAATATGAATAGAAACACAATGCATGGATGATGAGGGGTAAATAAAGCTCTGGAAGAGCACAGAATGAGCTGATAGCAAGCATGATGTTTGTTCGTAGGAGCACTTGGGTGTAGAGGCATTCAGCACTTAATCAAACTGTCACTCTTAGTTCAGATGAGATGAAGGACGCCAGCCTGAACCTTGATGTGCACACCTCTAAGCTGTATGCAGAATGATGTCACCAGCTTCCCTCCTATCATGGCTCCTAGCATCTATTTCCTGTGCCTACTTTGCTTTATCATCGCTCTATCGTCCCCTCTCTGTGTTTTCTTTATCTTTTCATTATCACACCCTGTTCCCTCTCACACACCTTCATCCTTTTCTCCACACGTCTCCCCTCCCGACCTGTGATCTCTGCGTTTTCTTTGCTTCTCTTGACTGCAGCTGTCTGTTCTGTCTCCCGCAGGGATTGTGTGGCGCCAAGACGCCCCATAGGGAGCAAGCAAAAAAAAAAACTAGAGGCGGCTGAGGAAAGAAAGCATGAGCTCGCAGCACCAGTCAGGGTCCAGCGGCTGCAGGGGGGCTGACAGAAGAGCAGATAGTGATATACTGAGACAATTTGGAGGATAATTGTGTACATAATCTGCCGTAAGGGACGTATGTCACAAAGGCCACTTCTACAATAGCGTCTCAAGCTGCTAAGCCTTAAAAATGATTTGGATTCTGTGTCAGCGCCAGTCTGCTGTAAAAACCATGTGGAAGATGGTAATTAGGAGAAACGGCTCCTGTGGTGAAGCCAAATCATGGATCTGGTGTCATTTTGTCAATGAGCCTTGAATATTTATGGAAATGTCTGTAGCTGATTCATCGCTAAAAAAATAGAAATTCACTTTTTTTTGTTGTTTTCTGTTATAGTAAATTCTACTACAACTTTTACTACTACTACTAGTACTACTATTATCATTAATATTATTGTAATACTAGTAGTGGAGAGCACTATGGAAGGTTAACATATCTTTGAAAATTTGCGTACAAATAAAAACATTATTTAACATAATTGCCAATTCATTTCCAAACACTTGGTAGAGATGGCTTTAATTGTGGGTTGCTTTAATTTTTATTAAGAGGTGTTAATACTAAGCATTCTAACAATTTCTTCATCATTTAGAAAGAATACTGGGGTGGGAATTTAACGCATTAATTATGAGTAATTAATAAATAAAATAACGCGTTTTAAAAAATTAACACATTTAACCCTTTGAGCCCGAGGGTCCCCCAGTTGGGGGATGTTGAAGTTTAGCAGCAAAATGCATGCCCTAAATATCAATATAGTCAAGCTGCACCTCTAAAGAAAGCTCAGAACCATGGCTACAAGACCATGTAAACTTTTTTATGTGCTCCAAACACAACTAAAACTACAATCAAATGAGTGATCAGAAATCCCTCTTCATGTGTTTTTGCCTTCATTTCTGTCTCTAATGATGCTAAATCAAATCAAATTGCACACATTCTATCAACCTATTATTATTATTATTATTATTATTATTATTATTATTATTTTAAAGACAATACCATTATCAAAACGTACTTAAAATAGTATTGTACTTTTAGGTCTGTGCTATTTTTGTCAGTGATTTACATATTTTTTTTCTCCTGTTTTGAATTAAAAAACAATTTAAAAGCTTTTTTTTAGAGATTAAAAGATTAGAAATTACAATAATAATGTCAATGACTATTGTTTGATTCATTTCATTATTTTTAATTTAAAAAAACTGCTTTCAAGGCAAATTTTCATGAACGATTAAAATGCGATTAATCAAGATTAATTAATTACAAAGCCTCTAATTAATTAGATTAATTCTTTTATCGAGTCCCACCCCTACTTAATATATAAAGCTTTTTTACTGATATACCGATACAGTATATCTCCTAATTTCTAATAATATAAACTGATACCAATATATTCAGATTCCCTCTTCATAAAAAAAGAAAAACTAAATAATTTTAGGTGACTAACATCACCTATCATGCATACTTGAACTTTAAACATTCTCTGTGCAAAATATGAAAACTACTTCGAGTTAGGCAATGAAAAATAGTGCCGTGTTTATTTAGCCTCCACCAGCAGCTGAATCACGTTCTCCCTGAGAAAATCCTGACAAACGCCCACTACTCAGGGCAAGTTTCTACTTCTTCACAAGTTGTGCCAAACAAACTAAAATATCTCAAAAACACACCACTGATCCGTCACATTTTGACATTTTGAGTGAGAGGAGAAGTAGCTGAAGAGTTTGATGGATAATATGTGCACGGTGTGTAACTTTTGTGTCATTAAAAGAGTAAAAACCAGTACCTATCATTTCTGATTTTACATTTTAATGCAGATATCAGCGGATAATATCGGTCATCCTTAATATTTATTACAAAAAACACCAATAAACACACGCCACACGCCTGTGCTCTGGACTGATCATGTTGCGAGCGCGACAGGACCACCGTGTTTAGTGTTGAACTGTGATGCATCATGCATGAACCATAGCGGGAGGATTCAGGAGTCATACTGTATAAGGACCGCGGCTGAACGGAGCAGATTTATGTCCACAGCCCAAGGGACAATAAGAGTATCCCTGCCTGCACTAGGAAACACAGAATGACACAGCTAATTCATCTTGGCAGGATGGTGACAGCCGGGCTGGGGAGACTTTGAGAGAGGGGAAACGGTTCTGATGAATGACTTTCAGAGTACGGCTGCTAGCTACAGCAAACAGCCTCGCTGTCCCAAAAGGCCTGATGGCTCCTACTTGCTGCTCAGGGAGGAATCAACGAAAGGCGCTTTGTAAAATAAATGGTCCCTTTTCCTGTCTGACATTTATAAATGATTTCTTCTTGTAAAACTAAATCTATCTGCTTGTTTTATTGGATATGGAGGTGAACGTCTTACGCCGGCGCTCAGATTTTTTTTTTTATTTAGCTCCCATTAATGATGATTTAAAGAATATCTCCCAGCCTAGAATATTTGGTTTCATGTAATTGTTAAAAATACGGCCTCATCCGACCGATTTAAAGACAATAAAGCTGCTCAGAGAAAATAACTCAATAGTTTGACAATTATGTGTGAAATCAAACGATTGATTTTCATCACACGTGGTCTTTCTCCGCAGTGAGACCTTTATGTAATGGAGCTAATATCTCTCCCAACAGCAGCTTTATGGCTGTATGAGGTAGCTGGTATTCAGATTAAGTGCAGGGTAATGGAAGACATAAACAGAACTTGTTTTATTTCCCTCCTGTAAGTCATGGGAGATAATGAAATCAAGTGTGGTGGCCTTTCAGACACACAGCAGTAATAGCCGTTTGTCCGGATCCACCGTGACCTCAAACGGCTAAATCAGTGAGCTGCTTACGAGAGATTGGGCAGAAGCTTTCAGAGCAGGGAAACGGTTTCACCTGCAAATGTAGAAGAAATCTGATATTTTCTTTTATTTTGATACAAAAGCAGAATGAGATTCAAATGTAGCTACACTCTAAAAAAATGTTGAATTTACTTAACCAAATGAAGTCAACTGGTTCCACTAAACTTAAATCTAAAGACTAATATACATTTACTTTAACACAATGTATATTATTAAGCAACTAGGTTTAGTGGAACCACTTGACATAACTTGGTTAAGTAAATTCAACATTTCATTTCTTGAGTGTAGGATAAAAATGATCAGTTTATGATCTTCTGCTGCTAGAAAGTGCTTCCTGAAACCACTTTTGGTGATTTTATAGAAATCTTAAATCAATGTAGGCTGGCAAGCCATATGTAAATAAATAGTCTGGCAACAACTCATAGCTTAGTTGACCAGCTCTGGTGGCCTAGTGGCATGAGTGTCCGCCCCGGGACTGGGAGATCGGGGTTCGAATCCCGGTCGGGTCATACCAAAGACTTTGAAAAAATGGGACCCAAATGCCTCCTCACTTGACACTCAGCATTAAGGGGTTGGATTGGGGGGTTAAACCACCAAATAGTTCCCGAGCGCGGCCACAGCTGCAGCTCACCGCTAATAGTGCTGTAGACATGTGTAATCATTATTTTGGCAGTTTAGTGCAACTTACTTTAATATTTCAGCCCAAAACTATAATTCTATCTCCATCTTCAGGTTAAAACTCTGCTCCACACTGATTTTGAATCAGCCCCAGCTGATTGCTGTAGAGCTGCAGTGCAGGGTGACGTCTGTACCGTGCTACGTGGCTGCGCTGCACTGGACTCCAGCTGAGTCTCGGCCACACCTCCACCTGGCGCAACCACTCACCTGCCGATATGACATGTTAGGGCTCGGAGCCGCTCGCCTCCTTGAAGAAAAACTCCTCCTCCACCTTTTTTTCGGGTGATTGTGGTGGACAGGAAATCCTCCAACCTGCTTCTGAGTGCTTCTGAGTCTGCTTGTTCTCCTGAGCGGCAAGTTTGCTTGTTTAATTAGCCTTTCGCCGAGCCCCGCCCCCCTTAGTTACTGTTACCAAGTCTGACAATAAGTGGATCAAATACTGCAGCTCCGCAGATTTCCGCGATGGAAAGAAGTAGACAGATGCGTGTCAGCGACATTTTTTGGAGCAATTCCTCCTCAATATCATCCAGATCGAGGCAAAAGGGTTACAGTATGCAGTGGAGGGATATATTAGTGTCGGCTCCGCTGAGCAAAGCGTAGCAGGGAACAAGGAGTTTGGAGTTTGGGAGAAGGTCCGGCGTCCGGGGACGCGTGGATCCAAGGAGCGGTGGCGGCGATGCGGTGTCCCTGTGAGCTGTCAGATGATCTGAGTTGCAGGCAGCTCTAACGGAGAAAAGCTCCCGGCGCTCTCCATCGCTATCATCTCAGCTGAGTTTATAAAATGTAACTTTTTATGCCCGTGTTTACTTTCATTTTTAGTTCCCGGCCGGAGCTCGGCATTAATTCATCACGTGATCATGACACCACCCGTTGTTGCGCCAAGGCTTAATGTGCGTTTATATGACACACGGTTGAGGTAATATTACGCTGATTTGCCGGCACGGTGTATCTTATCTAAAAGAGTCTTGGATAGTCTGGGAGGCGGACGT
This sequence comes from Aphyosemion australe, assembly GCA_006937985.1. NCBI lineage: Eukaryota > Metazoa > Chordata > Actinopteri > Cyprinodontiformes > Nothobranchiidae > Aphyosemion > Aphyosemion australe. The sequence goes on along the minus strand of SSNS01000059.1, from coordinate 1,727,919 downwards.
CCATCCAGCCGCGGGCGGGGGGAGCACTCATGCTTGGCTGTTGCTGGTTGAGCTCGATGAAGAGGTTCTGAAGGGAAACGAAGGAGACACGACTACTATCGAGGCTAATGCTTAGTAGTAAATTAGGCTTAGCTTCATCATTTTGTTTGGAGTTGTCGGATAGTAACGGTTGCTATGATGTGTGATTGGACAATAGCCGTTCTGGGGGCGGGGCCAGCGAAAGGCTAATTGCTTGTGTGCACGCGCAAGTGCGCGCATGCTTGTAAACGACTCGTTTTTCCGACTGGGAAACTCCGAGGGCCCACATGGGGGGGTTGAGGATGGTGCTGTCAATCAGTCCTCCAGGTAACCTATTTTGCAGGTATTTTTCTAACAGGAAGTCTGCTAGGAATAAGTCTCCACCCATGGTGTTACTCACCCTTTAAGTCAGACAGATTTTGACTGACAAATGGTCAGAAAAAGTACCGGTACACACCTTATGCTAGAAGACAATCCCAGTATGCTTAAAGGTAAAATTTCAAATTGCCAGTACTGTGCATTTGGACAGTGCTAGGACCAGTCAGAGCAACACTCAGTGTGTTTACATGTGCATCAGAAAACCGAACTATTGCCCTAAATAGACTGATGTTCTGCATGTAAACACGTTAGTCTTGGTGAAGGTAAACTGGTTCTAATTGTGCTGAAGCACCCAGATAATGTGGTAGGAACCCGACTTCATCTGCATATAAATGGCTCTGTTGAGCTGATACCGGTAACTTCTGGAATCATCTGTGTTGCTACAAGCTAACTGGAAGAATGCCGACACAAAAGGGTGCATGTCGCCACCTGCTGTACCGGAGTGGAACAAACTTCATTTGAGGGTTCGGTTTACACGTAAACTAGAATAAAGGCTCCCAGTTTATTACTTTAGACCAACCTAGAGCGACTTAGATGTGCATGTAAACACACTGAATGTGACGTATTCATACCGACGGACATCAGTCAGTGGGGCAGGCCACCACACACCATCAAAGAAGTAGAAGAAGAAGAAGCCCAAGTCTAGCTGATGCCAAAGTCATGGCATTTCTGAGCCGACGCCATCTTTGTTGTTATGCTTTGTCGCAGCTCTGCCGACATCGTAAAAACAAAAAGCTCTGCCATAACGGTGCAAAGCCCGCCCATCGTCTCTCTACAAACACAGATCGCTGTGATTGACCCGGCCTAAACTTAGCCAAGCCAATAGTAGACCTGCTGCTGCTACGGTTTGTCTAGATCTCTACGTTAAGAGTCATGTGTTGTCATTTAAAATTGCAACTTACAACAAACTCATTCCTGAAAAGTTTTTCATGGAAATAGACATTTTCTTTGCACCAAACACACTTTGAAACCTTGTTAAACTGCTGGCCAGGGGTGAACATGTTCGTGTGTGTTACATTTCATCTCAAGGAGATGTCAGACATGCGTTGAAAGGAGGACTAGCGGAAATGCGTTGATCTTTCTTCAGCTGTCTGAAGAGCTGAAAAGCTGACTTGTGCTCAAATAAACAGAGAGAAGGTTCAAACAGACAGTCCAAAGCTAAATGCTGGCTTGAACCATAATGGGATCTTTCACTCAGATTTATTTCTTTTTTTATATGCAGTATTAATAGTTGCTCTGAAGTAATATTTACTGAAAGCAACATGATGGCTGATCCCTTCACTAGAGCCTATATGTGTATAAAAGGAGCCAGCACACACATTAATTACTGCAATGATTTATTTACTTTCTACTTCTTAATAACTTCTGCTCTGAACCTGGCGGAGCAATTATACCCCGATAGAAACCTGTGAATGAATAAGGAGGTGTGGGGGTTTAATCGACGGGGCACGTCTTCCTGCCGGTGTCGGTAATTCTCTCTCCGTATGCTCCTTAAGCTGCTGTTATTGGTGTTAAGATTTGCATCAGCTGTGGGTATTAGGTTGTGGGGCTGAATAATGTAATCAGCTCTGCTCTTGTGCTGCCCAAAGGCGAAAGCTCTAGAGCTGCAGACAACAACTCTTCAGATAAAGCTGTGAAACAACATTTGCTCAGTCTGAACGGCATCTACTAACATCGGCTCAGGGTTGGTTTGTTTGAGGATTTGAGCTTGTTAAAATTTAGAGCAGTTTGCTGCTGCTCCTGTTTAAAGTGACTGAGAAGGTGTGTGTGCTTGCATGAAAAGAGAAGAGGAGTGATTTCAATGGGATATGTTCTAAAAGCGTGGCCAATTTAACCGCAATTCTCCTTTTAAAGAGGTACGAGTGCATTTGTTTTATTTTTGGAAGTGAACGGCCTGATTGAGCAAATCTTTATTCAATATAAAAAACTGTTAGTTTTCTTTACAGAATTTTCAATCCTGATGAAAGCCATCTACATATAGCAAAAATAAGTCACGGTTCCACAAGAAATTCCTGGGAGTGAGAAAGATCGGGAAAATGCGATGGCTCGGTCCTCTCAGCCTTTGTGTCTCCAGGACTTGATAAGACATATCGCAACCATTTCAGCAGCAAGTGACGTCTCTGATCAGCGCCAAAAGGCATCCGTGAACATTAATAACATAAAAAAATATATATATTTAAAAATATGCCATAATTAAATGCATTCAGGGGATAAGCAGAGCGGCTTTGAGACGTCAAAAGTAGCGTTCAACGATGAGAAGAAGCATTTTTTTTAGGGATTTCTGATGCGTTTCCAGTGTTGGGAGTTTAGAAAAAGCGATTTTAAATTAGCATCAACACTGCTGCTCTTCTTTTACTTCCATTCTTCATCACCAGCAACTTTTCCAATTTTACAAATTTACACCGGTTTGGTGACATCTTCTAATGTAACTTCCTACTGAGTTACAACCAATCAGCAGGAGTTAAGTCCAGCTCAGCGACTCTACCGTGCCGTTTCCAGGTACATACCCTAGTTCAGATACTCGGTTGGTTCCAGGAATGGCCTAGAAAGTGAGCATTTTGGGCCAATCTGATAAAATAGAGAGTCACAGATGCCATGAAGGTACGGTAAATTACCCGGAAAATCCGATAGTTGAAACAGGTTGTTACGGCCACTGCTTGTCCTTCCCAGGGACCTGAGTTCAGCACCACAGACAGCGCCTATTTCCTGTTTCCTCATCAGAACCACGGACAGCGCCTATTTCCACTTTTTCCTGATCAGCACCATGGACAACAGCACGCTGAGTATGAGCTTCCACCTCTCCTTCCTCTTGGATGGTGCAGCTGGTCGGAGTTGCCCTGATGACGCCTAAGGAGTGGTGCTCCTTAAATCGCCGAGGCTGCCAGTTACTCCAGAAGCTCAGATCTGTGCTGTTTTCCCCAGATCACTCTGTGTTGAATCTTAGAAAACTTGATTGTTTGAAGAGCGTTATGCTTTAGAAAACTACTTGTGAATATTTTGAAATAGCCCAGAGTTTTGTTTGTTTGTTTACACAGCCTTAGAGCCTCTTTAAGAGTGTGTTTAAGTAGCCATCAAGCTTTGATTGTAGTGTTTCGTTTGTGTGTTTTTCGTTAGTTGAGTTATTGTTGAAGACTGCTATCATGTTTGCGTTCAAAACCTAGCTCACTCTGTAAATTCACTAAAGCAGCTTTAACAAAACAACCACAAAACACTTTAAAACTATTTATGGTGTTATTGTTTCTTCTAAGGGCTGCACAGTGGTGTGGTGGTTAGCGCTGTTGCCTTGCAGCAAGGAGGTCCCGGGTTTGCATCCCGGCCTGGGGTCTCTGCATGGAGTTTGCATGTTCTCCCTGTGCACGTGTGGGACTCCAGCTTCCTCCCACAGTCCAAAAACATGACTGTCAGGTTGATTATGGTCTCTCTAAATTGTCGTTAGGTGTGAGTGTGTGTGCATGGTTGCTTGTCCTGTGTGTCTCTGTGTTGCCCTGCAATGGACTGGCAACCTGTCCAGGGTGTACCCTGCCTGTTTGCCTGAAGACTGCTGGAGAGAGGCGCCAGACCCCTTTGACCCTGCTTGGATAAGAGGGTATAGAAAATGGATGGATAGATGGACATTTCTTCTAAGACAATGAATAAATAAGACAAACAACGTTAAACAAAATAAATACAAAAATAAGTAAATGAAGAAAACTAAATCAGAAAAAAGAACTTATATTATTGTCCAGGACGGACATCAGCCACCGTGTTTAGGAGAGCTTAAGATGTATTTTAAGGACGTACAAATATGGTCAGCTGCCCCCTATTGCCCCCCTGTGGATCTGCCCCTGGTTCCAGTACACATTTTTACATTGCTGCTGTTGTGTGTGTGTGTGTGTGTTTTTAGCTATTTGATGCTTAAAAATGCATCATGATTATGCATAAGTGATTTTTAGTAAATCGCAAAAGCAACTTTAGCACCAAAAAAACACATCATGGCAGCACCGGGGAACAGGATATCGCACTTTCTAATTACAAAAGAAGACGATATCTGCAGATCACTTTTTTGAGGCTACAAATGTTGAACAGCATCACATTTAATGCAGTTTTGAATCCACATGATCTTCACCAAGCCATGACTCACAAGTGACATTCAATAAATACACAGTTATACAAAAATAAGACACTTTGAATCCTCATGTTTCCTTGTGCTGCAAAGCTTTCATAGCTAACCACCCCCCACGTTTCTAATGGAGTTTTAATGAACACAGCAGATGCATTCATCTGAGAAAGCATGAAGAAAGTGAAGAAGCAACACAAACACTCTGGTCTTAAGGTGTTTTCTGCTTCCACACACAAACTACACAGAAACAATTTAAATATCTCTGCAGCTCTACTTGCAACAGGATTAGAATGGATGACACTCAGCAATAGATAATTCTTTTTTTCCCCAAAATTGATGAACAAATCTGCCTCCAGCGCCACAAACACATCAGCCCACACAGAAACGCGTCGACTCAGAGAGTCCAGCGCCCTTAAAAGAACACAACCTTTTCTCCTCCTGACATTCCTCCTGTCATCTGGAGCAAACCCATTCCAGGCAGCTTTGGTATTAAGAACAGGAATCAGTCCTGTTGGAAGCCATCACGGCCCTCTCATCAGCCTAATTAGCTCCTCCTAAGTGGCTAATAGCCCTCTATGGGACAATTGTCATATGTCTTTTTTTATTCATAATTGCTCCAACAAGGCTGCGGTTTCTCTCATTTTAACATCGTTAGGAGTCATTCATCTTCGTCTGGGAGCAAAATGAAAGTTATATCCTTCCATTTATGTCACTTTAATGAATAATTAGCAATTTATTACAAAGCGATGGCTGATAATAAATAGAAGTAGTGATGTATCAGTCTAATTTATAGGTCTCCAGCTTGAATCCCATCAGAGTGCGTTGCTTCCTTTAGTGGACTGCTTCCGCAGAAGCAGAGAGGAATTTAATTGAAACGGTTGCATTTGAAAATACATGATTAAGAGACAGAGCGCCGCGGTGTCTCTAATTCCTCGTGCTTTGGGACTTTGTGAGTTCAGAGGAGAAAAAGAGACCTGAGAATAAAACAGAGGTGCAGCTCTGCCAAGGCTGCCGATCAGATCTCGGTTTGATTTGTAATATTTATTTTCCCGATCCCCAAAACACGCAGAAGGAGCTTAAACCCAAAAGGAAAACTGTTCTTTCAGAAATGAAAATGACTGTTTGTGCTGGCAGCGCTCCTGCAGCTACGCGAGGCTTTAAACGAAGAGTGGTCACTGGAGCCCAGCAGCTCTGATGCTGTACTGCGGTGGGAATCAATGAGTTTTTTAAAGAGGAGATTAAGCCCATTTCTGAGGGATTACTTGTAAACAACAGGGATAAAAAGAACAGCATGCAGCCCTCTTGCTGCCAGGAACTTCACGAGAGGGAGTTTCACTTCTGAAACGATTGTGTAACACTGCCCCCTTGTGATCGCTCTTTGATATCGTGGCTGTTCCGAGGAGATAAAACAGGAGTCGTCTCACTTTGATGCATCAGATGCAGTGAGATGTGCAGCAGAAAGACTTAAAATCACAATGGTTTTTCTCTAATTGTGCACAAACATCTCCTGATGTACGGACAGGAAACGATGATTTAGAGGAACAGAAAATCGCAGCAACCTGAATTTGAGTGACAGTATGAATAATTAATATTGCCACGCTGTCACCTCTTCCAGGGGTGGGAGCTTATCGGCAGAGCGCGCTTTTAATGACCTCTTTCAGAAAGACCCCGTCCTTGTGTTGCTCGTATCTTTAACCCAAAATGGAACAGCCATTGCTGCTGCTAATTTTCCTCTTTCTTGATAAAACGCAGCAGGGAAGGAGAAACAATCTGACTGAAATCTGTGCAAACTGCAGACTTTGATTAGGTGGAGCACATTAGTCTGCAGATGCATGACATTTTCACCAGCGTGCATTAACTATTGCACTAGCGAAGCAGCTAAAGCTTTAAAGAAGTACATTAGAAGGTAAATAGGCTATTTATATTTGCTGGAGCGACCTTTGAGTTTCTGCACGCACTGATATCTTTAGTGATTAGACTTCAGCTTTTTCTTTCTCTAACTTCTAATTCGCCCTAGCGTGCGCTTGGGCATAATTACGTTACACTGATGGAGCTCCACTGGTTGCTTAAAAAGCCTGCTGAACCATAACACTGACAGTTCAGAGCCAGATGGTGAGCCCAGTGCTGGCATTGCATTTTTCCATTCTGGAAATGATCCCCCTCGTTTTTCTTCTGCCTATCTGTCAGTCTGGTAGAGACTGCATGCAGACGGATGTTCTTGAGGAGACAAGAGAAGGGCGTAATCAGAGCCGCTGGCTGATTCCATCGACAATGCTGAGTTTAGGAGAAAGTCAAGCTGCATCTAATGGGCATGGAGCTGAAACTGGAAGCAGGGATTTGGATCGCTGCTCCAAGGGAGGGCTCACATTCTGCTCTGGGTCAGAAATGCTGCAATCTGAACCAAGCTTCTCTTATTGACCCAGCTCTCAGCTACAGATTATTGCAGCATGTGCACGTATGCAGAGTTTCAAATGCACAAACGGGTGAGAGGGGGGAGAGATAGTGGAGCGACAGAGATAAAAAAAAGACAAAAAGGCTCAGAGACGGAAAGTAATCAATCTGTTCACCTCTTCTTCTTTAAACACCAGCAGAGGGGTTCAGCCGGGCTCTTTGGGAGGTATAATAAACAGGCAGTAGCAGGGGTTCACGGCCCTCTGGTGTTGCCAATTGCCACATTATGCAAAATAAATGCACTCTATTGATTTGCTGTCCAGGAGAAAAATAAAACAGGAATATATTAATACATGCAAAGTGCCTCGTCCTGCTTTTAGCCAAGGACATAGTGAATGTGTAGTATGCTAATCTCTGTTTATGCACGAGCCATTTACAAATGTTAAACAGCTTTTTTATATGCTGTTTCTCCCAGATGGCATAATCTGTGGTTGTTCATGCTGAGTTCTGAAAATAATGTTCGACTGGTCGAAATGGGGCACATTTATGTTTAGAATCAGTATTAGGCCTTATTAGGTTAAGAGTACGACCTGCTGGTTTACTTCCCAACACTCAGCGTAATCAGAGAGCGCAATTAAAAAACTATGCAAGCATCTTCTTCTACAGTTAAAGGCCAATTGATAAAGATTTGGTTTCAAAGAGTCAAGATGAACTTAAAGATAAGATCAGGCACAATTCTGCATCTCATAACCTGAGTCCTGTTTAATCAGCAGCCACAGAAGCTGCTCAGATCTTGTGTCAAAAATGGTCTTAATGTGATGACTGATGATGCAGATTGGATTTGTCTTTGGCTCGTTAGATTTGACGACTGAAAATCCTTTAGCTGAGGATAAAACATTTAAAAGGGACATATTATGACTTTTTTAAAGTCTTTAATCAATGAAAAACATGTTCATGAAGTTCTTTCAGCAATTTCAACTGTTTTATTCTTGACAGTTATATCTTCCAGAATGAGCTGTTTTAGGGCTCTGTCACTTTAAGAAAACAAGCCATTTCTGGCCACGCCCACCCATCTCCCAGTCAGGCTGCTATAAGCTGAGAAGCTCCGATATCCGGGAAGGGCTCGGAGTAGAGCTGCTGCTCCTCCAGCAGTAGCTCTCTCTTGCACGTGAGAGGTGGTTTTATGTTCATTTCCTTACGTTTGTGATGTCACAAATGGCGACTTTTTGAAACAGCTTGTTTTAGGCACATAATTCTTCACTAATAGAATACAGATGGTTGGGTTTTTTCATGTTAGGAGTGTTTATAGAGGGAGTAGAGACCCACATGGCACCACAAAGGGATGCAAGAGGTGAGTTTTGCATAATATGTCCCCTTTAAGTAAAAAAAGACTGTAAAAAATGTTTATTTTAGGCCTTTTTTGAGCAGTACAAATAAAAAAGATCAGGAATTTGCATTAAAAATTGCATTTGTGTGGCCTGCAAGGGCTTTTAACTTCATAATAAACAAATAAATAAATAAGTCTCATGGTTTCATTCTGTTCCAAAAGGGATTATTGTGTCATTTCCTGATTTCACTTATGATCAGGGTGCTGGTTGTCTTTTCTACATCCATTGCAAATATTCAAGTTTAAAACCTAAGATGCGCTTATTTTTGTTAAATCAGATAAAAGTCATACCCATGTCCAACTCATGTCTACCATTAATTAGGAACGCAAGAGCTATGCTTGCCCTGCAAACATTCAACATCGCATGGACGTGCAGATCATGTCTAATATTGAGTCGGTTGGTCTAGACAACATTCGTAGGATGTCCTAACTAGGTCATTGCACAGTGGCTGGGATGGGGACTTGTTGGGACTACTGGCAGTTTTTAAAAAAGGCCCCAAATGTGGTACAGAAAAAACTCTAAACTGTGCCTCTACAAACAAAATCCGTATTTTTGATCGTCTTCTCAAAACACTTTTAATCAAAATTCTATTTAAATGCTGCCAAGGCAGCATAAAAGACACACACACACACACACACACACACACACACACACACACACACACACACACACACACACACACACACACTCACCACTTAGAGGAGCATGAGCTGAAGTAGCGATCAATGATTATATCAGTAGGAGGCTGTAATCTAGAAGTGTTCAGGCTGAACTGACAATAGCTATAATTAATCCTATTAGACCTGACAGGGAAATGATTACCTGTCATTTCTGCTGCTCGGACCACTAATCGCTGCTCGCATTTCTGTCAGAAAACAGTAAACAAAACTCAAACACGGTGGAAAACATTTAACATGCTTTACACACCTTCTGAGTGTGTTACACAAAAATCCCAGGCACATAAGACACACACGTTATGTTTACCTCTTTTATCATAGGGTCAGATTCAGGTAGATTAAAAACCTTCAAAATAAAAGAAAATATAAGTATTTAAAATATTTTAAATTTATAATATTCACTAAATATTTTTTATTTAGACTGTTTTTATATGTTGGACCGTCCTGAGTGATCAAAGTCAAATTCAAGGTGAGAAATTCTGATAAGAACAAATAAAATCTGCTATCAAGAGAAATCGTGTCAGAGGTCTCATCTCACAATAATAAAACGTCCCACTGCAGTGAAGTCACTGAACTCTTTTTCTCATTTTTTATAAAGATGACAGCTGGCTCTGACTCACCCAAAGGACGTTGACCTTAAACGCCTCATTTTTTTCATTCGTCACCCAGTGTTCGTGACCTGGGAACCTTTTAAACTCTTGGTGGAATAAAAGTCAAGTTAAAGAATTTTCCTTTCTTTTGACAGCAAAAACATGCCAAACATTTATGAAATTTTTGCTCCATTGCAGGATTATATACTTCATCGAAGCAGACTCACTTCACTACAGAAACTCAGACTTTTATTATAAGAACCTTTTGTGAGACGTACCCTGATGTTTTAGGAAATGATTACATCTTCACCTTACATTCACCCACCTTCATCTGCACATCTGTACCAGCCATGACCCTTTTTTTGCTTTGAAGTGTGAGAAAACAGCAAACAGCTCTTTAGTTCTGCGGCTTTTCAGCATCAGCGTGTCAGATCTGCATTCAGTGTTAATAGGAAACAAAAGATATGGTAGAAGAACCCCTTGAAACAGTTTTAGATTAAATTTATTCTATTTTTTCTGCCTTTTAAAACATTTTTTAAATGCTAATTTAAAGATTCTTTTTAAATGTTTTTTTTTTATCAACAGTGGTGCCCTCAGAAACATTTCATAGGGGGGATCAGACGGAGCCAGTGAAAACTTTGGGCCTAAATTTGTCCCTGTGGTAAATCTGGGATAACCTGTTTTTATTAAATATGCATCTAACACATTTACGTCAAATATGAGAAATAAAAAAAAGACAAATTCAGTTATTACAATTTTTTCACATTTTTAAATCATTTTCTGAGCAGTATTGTTAAAATGACCCTTTACAGAGTTAATGAAATATCACTCCCCCACCGCCCTCTGTGGCCACAATACCGCACTTGCAACTTCAGAGTGCCGGTCCGGTCCCTGTTGGACTTAAAAAATGAAGCTGACATGCCTGGTGCTGCAGTCTGCTTCCAGCATGTTTCCTGCATGTTTTAGATCATGAACACAGCTGATTTGTTTGATTTAGTGATGAACCGCTCCTGTAGACACTAATGAAGGCTGAGGAGACATTTCAGCAGTTAGATTAAGGTGTTAAAAAGATGAACGCACAGCGAGGAGATAAGTTTCACTTTTGCTTTCACTAACGGACACTAGGGGGTGCTAAAAGCAAGCCAAAACTGCATAGTATCCCTTTGATGCTTAGAATTTTAAAACTGTTGGGATCTATAATTTTCTTATTTTCTTAATTTTCTCTCTCTCTCTCTCTCTCTCTCTCTCTCTCTCTCTCTCTCTCTCTCTCTCTCTCTCTCTATATATATATATATATATATATATATATATATATATATATATATATATATACATACATACATACATACATACATACATATATATATGTATATTTCCTAGATTAGAGAAGATGAATGTGTTTTATTAAAGAAGGTAAGGAGGGGGTGGCCAACAATTTTCTAGGGGTGGCTATGGCCCCCTTGGCCACCCCATGGAGGCACCACTGTCTATAAATCCAATGACTCCTTAAATTTACAGATTTCATAAAAGAAATGTGCAAAAAATCTCATTTGTTTATTTTACATTCCAAGAAGCTTTTTCTTCACTCAAGTACTTAAATTTAATTGCTATAAAATAAATATAAATAAGTATCACAAATGCAAATTTAGCTAAAGTTACAGATACAAAACTGAAAAATGATTAAAACTCAAACAATTTTAAGAAAATGCATCATATTCTTACTGGATTCTTTGAAACAGCAAGTGGGTGTGCACACCGATGCGACTGCAACTCAAGCACAAACATTAGCAGTCTGCCCATATCTATCCACAAAACTGTGAAAAGGTCAGCGGGATCGACAGACCAATAGCTGGATATTGTCCACGCTTCTTGGCAATTCGGTATTTCACTCAGGTGCTGCCTGTTGGGTGCAGTCAGAGAAACGTAAAGGGCAGCAGTCGCATAAAAACACAAAAACAAAAATAAAAAAAAACCAGGAAGGTCTTTGAGCGAGCAGCAGCTCTGAGCCTCCTGAGCAACATGATTACCTCAATGCCAGTTTAATTCAATAACAGCTGTTAGCCAAATATGCTCCTTTCAGTTATGCTGCTTATGCCTGCTCTTTTATATTTATAATAAAATTTGTTTATGCAGACACACCGACGTTTTATTTACAGCAATGGCTTTGGGTTTTCAGTGAATTGCCTCATGGCAGTAAACACTTCCTTGGATGCAGGTGTTGCAGCTCTGGGTGTGAGTTATGTGCTTCCTTAATATAATAATAATAATAACCCTCAATCAAAACTATCAAGTCCCTCAAATGCAAACACTTTACACTGATAAATCACAAATTAAAGAAATGCATCCTTTACCTCTCTGAAGTCACTAGGCCCACACTCTTTGCCAGCATAGTTGCACTCCAGCAGCATGTCTTCCATGCGGTGTCGGGTTCGGTTGTAGAACTCATCCAGGCTGAAGCGGGAGCCCGGTGGACGGTTCGGCTCTGGCGCCAGCTGAAACCCGGGTGCCATGCCTTCCTCAAAGCCCAACAAGGGGCTTGTAAAAATCAAGTCGCCGTAGCTCAGCTGAGACTTCCGGATAAAGTTGTAATTGCACATGGTGATCGCAGGAAAGGTCTTTAAATTGGCAACCCTCTCATCCAGCATGGTGATGTGGTCATACTGGAAGTAGTAACTAACCCTGTCGTACACCTGGTACAAGAAAGCGAACAGCGCCAGGTTGAAGACCACCGCCCACAAACCTTGGCGAACTCCAAACTTCTTGTCCTCTACGAATACGTGGTTGGCTCCATGGAGCGAGCAACCACCGAAGAAAGCGGCCAGGTCGTCCACATCGCTCTCGTTGTCCTCCTCCTCGCTGTCGTTGTCCACCTGGCTGGATTTGTCCAGACGGTCCTGTGAGCCCCCTTCACCGTAGTCCTTCTGCATGCGCTTGTAATAGTCGTCAAAGCCATCTTTACAGTATCCTCTGCAGGGTTCATCATCCGTGGAGAAGGAGATGGTGCACATGATCCGGAGAGGCATGGTGGTGAGTCGTAAATGGGCGAGATAAGAAAGTAACTAGAAAGTTTTGAGTCCTGAAAGAGTCACAAACGGACTAAAGATCTTCTACTAATGGTCTAAGTCAGTTACAGAACACAAAAAAGCACAAGTGTACAGAGCCAATCAAACCCAATCGCTCCGAAGCAAAGTCAAAGATCCTCTGAAAACAAAAAGCTTGGACTGAAAGGCCGACTTCGCACATCACCAATCACATGCCCTGCCTTGGTTTGTCCTTGTGAGATGAGGTTAGATCCATCCCTTCAAGTTATTTTGCAAGAAAGAAACCAAAGGAGGGGGGAGAAGGAGGAAGAAAGGGAGGCCGTGAAGGGTGCAGGACACAGAATACTCCCACAGGACCCGGCTACAGATCAGAGTTTCACCATTTATCAGGAAAAAGGGCACCGGAGCCTGAATTTAGAGCTGTGAAAGCACTAAACAAAATGCTGATTTCACAGTTCAGACTGTCCTCGTTCCTTACATAAAACCATCTCAGCGTGACTGTGTAATCAAATACTTTTGGTTTTGCCAACCACGTCACGGGAACGTTTGAGCATATAAAGTAAAACACGTGCAGAGGTGTCACTGTGAGGTCTTCTCTTTTAATGAGCTTCAGGAAAGTTGAGAAAAAGCGAGCGCCCAGGTCATGTGTGATGGCTAATCGAGAAATAAGTGATTAGAGAGCAGACGCCACGTAGGAAAGTCGGGAAATTTAATCAGGACTTCCATCCGCTCGACGTTATTTGAATCTAATGGCTCGTTTTCCCAACAAATCTGACTTGAATTACAAAACCCCGACACAGCTGAGAGCAATTTTGCGGAAAGCAGATTAAGTGAAAGCAAATATGTACAAGCAGAGAAGAAAACATCTTAAACGAACGCTCTCGTGATTGAATGTGGAGATAAACGCAGATCCCCAGAGGTGATGCTAGCTGGGATATGAAAAGGTAATACATGAGACTGATCCATCTGTATTGATCTGGGCTCCATTAAACAGCCTGGGATTATTTTCAGAAACACGACGATGCCAGAAAATGAAACGTTAGATGCTTTCAGCGGCGATGACGGGAGTCTTTACAATGTAAACCCGATGATAGCATAGGATACCTTCAAGGAGCCACATTAGACGTGTAAACCAATACAAAGCACATTATCTGGACTGATGTGTTTTGTTAATCTGTTAAACCATAGCTTGCCCTAAAGCAGAAGGGGTAAATATCATGTGAGAGGGTGAGAAAGGCAGCAGACTTGGTCAATATGTGTTAAGCTGCAGCTGTGAGGACCGAGCAAACACGCTTGGCCTTAATCAAGCTTGATCCTGGAGCTCGCTCAACAGCCTGGTGGCCCGCGGTTCTTGAATATGTATTAGTGATCAGCAGATAGCCGTCAGCTCGTATCCTGACCTAACAAGAAGGTCACGGAGCTCCCCGGGCTGCAGCCCCCAAGGCCCTCGGAGAGGTGCAGCTGCATGAATATTCACACACATTAGTACAAGTTGCACAAGTCTGACAATTATGAAACTGCTGGGGAGGAAATTAAATTGTGCACGGCAGATCAGTGACCCACCTAACCCTGGTTTAATTATTTTGGCATCTGTGTGTTAAAAAAATGAAAACCCCACATGTCCCGTTACTTTAAAATCAGTCATGTTGTGATAAATGCACACTATAATCCACAAGGGGGCAACAGCAGCACATCTAATGCTGACGCTTTCCCTCAGGGTGGAGAAGCATCAGGACACATAATCAGTGGGAATGGTAAATATTTAAAAAGTGGAAATGAGAATTTTATTATAGTTTTGCTTTTTTTGGTGGCAAAGCTTAACTTGATGGATTGGTTGAGCAGGAGAACTGATAAACTGAAGAAAAAAGGTAAATAATTATAAATATAAGCAATCAAGCTTTAAATTATTAGCTAAAATCCCCAAATCTTTTCAAAATAAAGCTTAAAAAATAGAATGAATGAAACAAAAATCTGAGCAAAATTTGATAACTTAACAGGAATAATAAAAAAAAACAAAACAAATAAAGAAAAATCCTCCCACGCTCTTGTTTTAGCAGGTTTTAGCTTCCTACGGGCAAATTACTCAGAAAAAGGTAAGAAATAATTACTTTTAGACCTTTTTTTGGATTCGGGTCAAAAGGTGGCAGTGCTGTGTTGCGGCGCGGGTGTCATCGGTCGCAGCCACAGCTCGCACCCCTGGGGTTGAGATTTCAACAAGGCCGCGCATTTCGCCACGGTCAGAGAAGAGCGCAGGGCAGATGAGAGGGAAAGGTTTAACGCTCCCTTTCAAGTCCCTCTCACCAGCTCCGCTTACAGCCAGGATCGACCTGGCGTTGCCATGGATACATCCAGGCCGTCAGCAAGAGAGGATGCACAAAGCCCATTACTCAGAGCGTGCATACAGTCACACACACAGAAACTAAGAAAATAATGTAAATGAGGCTGGACGCGTGCTGCTTTCTGATAATTTATGCTTCCCTCAGAGTTTGGATTTAAAAGGAGGAGAAAAAAAAACACAAAATGAGGATATCAGAAAAACGAGCTGACGCACACAGGCGATGATATTAATTGCTCTGAGGCAGCGTTCAATCAATAGTCTAGCATTCATATTCTCAGGTCGGCGTGGGATTCCGTGGATTCGGCCGGAAAAACAAAGAGCGAGTAAACAACGACTGATCCGATCCGTTCCCAGAAGATGCTGAGGCAGAACGAGGCAGAGGCCGGCAGAAATGAAACTGTTCTTCAATATTCTGTTTTCACCTTTCAACAGAAGCCACCGCCGCCCGAGCCTCGAACGCAGAAGCTCCCCTGCTGACAAGAAACAGCGTGGCAGGAACAATGCCCCCAGATCTTTTTTTAAGTGAGCTGTTGTTGCCTAACAACACATTTCTCATTTAAACTGTTGCAGAGGTGACAAACAACTTCATGACCTGCACCACCATAAAGACGACATAACTAGACGGAGTTTGTCTCGTAACAAAGAGCAATTAAGTGAAGTCATGCACGGATAAATCCCAGGAGACCAGCTCTTTATTCTGATTGTCAAAAAAGAAAAAGTTACTTTATCTTAGAAACCCTTGGGTTAACAAGAAGAAAAAAAAAGAGGAAGCTGGTTAGCGGGCAGCAGGCGGTCTTTAAGAAATATTTCATTGTGATGCAGACCGACGATCTCAAATATTTGTTCATATGCAGGCTGAGCTGCAGGAGGCGAGAAGGATGCTGAATCTCAAGTGGCGCTGATATTTATGACATGCTTGAAATTCACACTGTGTGGTAAAGCAGGTATATGACGGTAACCTGCAGCTGACAAGCTGGCGAGTGCTTATAGTTAGAAAATGAAAGAAACAGAAGCATTGTGGTTAAGGTCAGCGTAATTAGTGCTGCATGAAAACTGGGAATAGATGCCAGAAAGGATTCCAGCAGAGGCAGACAGCTGGAATCAGTGGAGACATAATACGGCTGGTTTTTAAATCAATAAAATCGATAGAAACATTTGTTTGTCCAAACCGGAGTCAAGAGCAGGAGTTTCGCTGGCTTTGACAGACACGCTAGATGTAAACAGAGCCGGGTCAAAGACCAATAATAGCAGGTCTGTGACTGGTCGTCTCTTCTGCTGCATTACACAGAGGCTCCTCTCTGAATGTGATTATCACTCAGACTAACCCATTACCTCCACAGTCAGGGCCCACGTTCGCCCCACATTCAGAATCTGCCTTTACATGTTTCTGTCTGAGTTTGATTTGCTCCGACTTGAACTCTTGCAATTTCTCGCTTCCTCCTGCCGTTCCTTCTTTGTGAATTACAAAGAAGAATGGAACGCGAGTCAAGAGGGAAGCAGTTATCAAGAGGGATTGTTAAAATATGCAACTCGGTGGCATTTTCACAAAGCTAATTCATCAGGAGGAAGCCAACGTCTCCATCCCAGAAATCCAAACACTATCGGTGGTTACTGACCTTCAGCAGCAGCATCCGTTTATACATATCAATAAACTCTACATGCTTCCATTTAATCAGTTTCCCCTGAAGCCTTTTAGCAGGAAACGTGACTCGTCCCTTTGATGGTTTTAACAATCGTCAGATTTATAACACAAACTTACTTTACTTTGAAAGTCACGGATCTTTTCTTTCAGTCAGACACAATCTGTCTCTGTCTGTCTGGTTATTTTCTCTGTCTGACACCAATGCGAATAACTTTCAGGAATTATGTGACAGTCGTGGCCTTCGCACTATTCTTCTGTTTTCATTAGACGTGTTACCGCCAAAGTCCACCAAAAGTTATTTTATAGGTTCAGCAAGAAGAAAAATCATTAAAATCTCAAACGTTGAAATATTAAAGAATCCAAAGTAGAAAATATACTTTTTCTACTTTTGCATTTTTTATTCTCATTTATTTGAACCCCATATATTGCAATAGTTATGTGATAATCATAATTGAATAAGACCAAAACATCAAGGGTTTGGATCCATAATAATCTAAAATTAATCACTTTAGTCAAAAGTTTTGCTGTAAAACTTAAATAATGTTTATTGTTCACATGGGATAATGTATATGTGCCGAAATGAGGTGATGAGGGCAGAATTAGGTGCTCGCTCACTGGAGAGCTGAAGGTTCAGGTTGCAGGTTCACGCCTCGCTCAGTCTGTCACAGTTCTTGTGCCCTTTGGCAAGACACTTCACCCTCTTTGCTAGTGGTGGTCAGAGGGAGTGGTGGCATTGATTGTGAGGCAGTCTTGTTTCAGTCAGTGCGCCCCAGGGCAGTTGTGGCTACCTTGTAGCTCATCACCACTAGTGTGTGAATGGGTGAATGACTGTTGTGTTGTAAAGTGCTTTGGGGGGTCACAGGACTCTGGAAGGAGCTATATAGGCCATTTACCAAGTCTACACAACAGTCTAGACAGTAGATGTTCAGATGTTAAATGAGAAGCTTGTTGGAGTCATAATATGGCGATATTAAAGGGGAAAAACACTCAAAATGAATAAATCTGCTGTGGTCTCCAGTATGAATAATGCTTTGTGAGTCATTCTCTGTGGAAAAAAAGCTCTGGCGCTCCTGTTTTAGGAAGCAGAAGTAAGCCGGAGGCAGAAAACGGCAGAATTTGGAGTCTTACTCATTAATATTCATGATATTCGGACATCTCCCCCCTGATTGGCTAACAGCAACGTGACTCTTCCACTGCCTCCATTCACTCTGCAATGTTTTATCTTCACAAAAAACACAAGCCTGATTCCAGTTCTTATACATGCACATCTATAAGTAGCTTTAAAAATATAAATAAAAAGTGGTCACCTTGTATAATCCTTACTTAGTGAACTCCTATGATAAACTCATTCTCCTCTTAAACACTTAAAAACCATCCTTTAAGTCATTCCTCAGAGACAGTTTTGCTTTTTTTTTAAATATGTCATTGAACAGATTTTCAATATTGTTTGGGACCAAGAGTGCAACGGTGAAACATTCAGCATCTGTTCTGAATCCTAATTAGCTAATATTAGCACATATCTGTCAATCAGAGGCTGATGATTAAATCTTCTTTTCCACACGTTGAAGTGTCCTTGGCTTGGTGACACATGATTATCGTAATGTGTGATCAGATGAATTTGGCTTTGAATGTTAGAAAAAAATGAGTACATTTGGAGAATATTTGTGTTCTTACAAGGTTGCAGAGCTGAAGTGAATCCGAGATTCCTAAAAGGAATTATTTAAGGGCTCAAATATTTTGGTGATGCCAATTTTTGCTTCATTAAAAACAGAAATTTATCCATTTTGGTGCTCAGTTCAGCCTCTGGATATAATTATCAATATAGAACTGCAATTTCTATCTTTTACAAGGTCAAATTTTGTGTGATTTTTTTTTGCAAATCCATAAAAGTGATTGTCTGACCCTGTTGACCTCTGTGATATATCATAAGCTATATGTCAAATTTTTTTTGATAAGCCTGTCCCCCGTCCTGCAGAGCGGCATGCAATTTGTTCCTCATATATATATATATATGTATTTATATATATATATATATATATATATATATATATATATATATATGGGACAGGTAGCAATCCTGCGGCTAGTAGAAGCTAATCGTTAGCATTAGCAACTCCACAACACGGCACAGCTCCTTCAGGCTTGTGTTATTTGTGGTGATAAAATGTTGCAATGTGAATGGAGGCAGTGGAAGAGTCAAGTTGCTGTTAGCCAATCAGTGGCGAGATGTCCAGATATCAGGAAATAAGACTCTAAATCCTTCCGTCTTCTGCCACTTTCTCCTCCACCTGACTTCTACGTCCTCAAACGGGAGCAGATAAGCTTTTTTTTCTCCAAAGAACGACTAACAAGGCATTCATTCCTAGAGACCACTGCACATGTATTTAAAATATGAGTAAACTTGATCTTTAAAAGTATCATTTATTAACAGTTTACCTCTAAATACCAAAGCACATGAACTTGACATCCCTACTTTCATTCTACTATCAGAGCTGCAGGTAGAGTGTGCGTTATGAAATAAGTCCCTCATATTTTCAGTTACTTTTACTTCCTCCCAATCAAACATCTCTGCCTTCATGTGTGACAGCTTTTCCATCTCTGCTGCAAAATAACCGAAAGCCATTTATACCAGAAAGCAAACACTTCCTCATGTTCCGCTGCTGCTCTTTACTGGATGACGGACTGTCAGCCGAGGCCGGATTCACCTGCCTCGTCACGGCTAACCACACAGGAACATAGGAGTGGAGGTACCTGGTGCGTCTCTGTTTGGAATTCACAGTGTGTGTGTGTGTGTGTGTGTGTGTGTGTGTGTGTGTGTGTGTGTGTGTGTTTGTGTGTGGGGCCTAGAGGGAGCCCAAACACTGGGAGAGGCAGGTTTGGAGCTAGACGTCTGAGCCTGAATCTATTTGTCATGTCAGATAATATGACAAGTGCTCCAAGGGGGAGTTTATAACTAGATTATTTAGAGTACCTCGATTTATTTACAATAGTAAGTGAGCCAACACTCACAGGAACCTGACAAGCTCACCGAGATCTGGAACAAGACGAGGTTCTGCTCATTTGCTGACTGGATTTAATTGTAAAACTATAATAAATAAAATATGTCAGCGACACAAATGATTTATCTGACTGGGAAGCGTAAAATAGAGTTTCTCATCTTCAAAAACACAGAAAATCATGCATTCATTCATCTATGTGATCACAAATTAGTCTGCTACAATATTGCATGTAGCCCGCTGCTTTCATACAGTCTAAAAGTCACATCCCCTGCATAAGGCGAATCAATTTCCATCCCTCAGTGGAGGTGGAAGGTTTAAGTCACACTTTAGTCAGCACAACCTCTGTCATAATGAAAACGTCCCTGTGTGGCTGTTTGCTTTTCAAATGTCACCACCAGCAATATTTACACCTAAAACAGAATTGTAAAACAGAAATGTGCTGACAAAATGACAAGGTGGGGTTGCTTTTATTTTTTTTACACTTTTATATTTTGTGTGAACATACTAGAAATAATGAAATCTGAGGCCAGGGACAAAATAAACAGCAGAAGGACGTCACAGGGAGACGGAAGTGCTCCGATTTTACATATAAAACACAATAGAGTCATTACAACAGCGCCTTCCCACACTGGAGCAGTGGAAATATTACCAACGGGTTTTTTTATATTCGGAAATAAAAACATAATAATATACATGACTTTCGTTTCAGGGTTTCCTTTCCTCTACCGTCCTGATAAATGTTATGTTTATGTTTCTCAGCTGAAAAACGAAAGAGGGTTTCATTCTTTGCTGTTGCATTTAGTGTCATGTTTACTCAGTCAAGTTACAAACCATATATATATATATATATATATAAAATAGTGGGTCTCGATTAAAAAAATTAATCTAGAGGCTTTGTAATTAATTAATCGCGATTAATCGCATTTTAATCGTTCAAGAAAATTTGCCCCAAAAGCAATTTTTTTAATTAAAAATAATGAAACAGAGAATCAAACAATAGACATAGACATTATTATTGTAAACTCAAGCTCTTTTAACTCTTCTGGCCCGAGCATCCCCCAATTGGGGGATGTTGAAGTTTAGCAGCAAAATACATTCCCTAAACATCAATGAAAATCGTCAAGCTGCACCTCTAAATAAACCTTAGAACCTTGGCTACAACACCATGCAAACCTTTTTTATGTGCTCCAAACACAACTAAAACTACAATCAAATGAGTTATCGGAAATCCCACTTCATAACCCTAACCCTAACCCTCTGCATCATTATTTTTAATTTAAAAAATTGCTGTGAGGGGAATTTTTCTTGAACGATTAAAATGTGATTAATCAAGATTAATTACTTACAAAGCCTCTATAATTAATTAATTAGATTAAATTTTTATATCAAGGCCCACCCCTAATATATATACATACAGTATATATATATACTAGGGCTGTCAAAATTAGCGCGTTTTTAATGCGTTAATGCAAAGCCCCCCTAACGGCATTATTTTTTTTAACGTGCGATTAACGTGCAGGCTTCCGTAGTTTTGTTTTGGCCCTCCTCGCGTTCCATAGTCTGACGTAAATAAGAAGCAGGAACAAGCCATTGGCCAGCGGCAAATTTCCTTTGAATCACATGTGTAAAAATGTATTAAACCCTCAAGTCAATTTCTTTTTAGGATTTCCACGGCTGGATTTTTAAGATAAAAACAGTGTTTTTAAATCGCGCGGGGACCGACGCCTACCAGGCTTCCAGTATGAGCGTAAAGCCGGCGATGACATAACTGCTCAGAAAGCGAGTGTAAACATTGTGTAGAAAGTGACCCGCAGCTCGGTATTTTTCTCTGGATTACGAGGCGGATAACCGGAGAAGTTCAACCGAACATGATCGGTGGCGAAACGGAGGAGGAGGGTACAGTTTGTTTACTTTTATTGAGTATTTAATTCCTGTGTTCGAAGCGCTGCAACCAACCGGGACCTCTCAGCTGATGAGAGAGCGTCATCATTCTGTCCCGATATAATTCAATAATCTACAGAAACATAAAAAAAATGTGCTGCTCGTTTTGCCGCTGGAAAAAATCTGGGAAAAATTAATTGATAGCTTACCAGAATAACTTTGTGTGTGTGTGTGTGTGTGTGTGTGTAGGCCACAGTTCAGCAACATCAGCTGATTTGAGTTTGGCCCCTGTTGCATTATTTTTGTCTTCAATGAGTTCAATGGATTAAGAAAGCAAAAAAAAAGAAAAAGAAAAAAACAGAAGTTTTGCCTTATATTTTTGTTAAAAATAATAAGATATATTTAAAATGTGCTAAATAGGCAGAGCCCTAGTTCTTTATCACACCCTTCCCTTTGTCCTTGTTTTAGTACCACATGTGTTGATTTTGTGATTCCTTATTGTGGAACCATATAAGGTGTTATTGTGTGGGAGGTAATGCCTAATTGGCAGACTGGCAGACGTGAGAGCGTCTCACTCAAGACATTTTTGAACCACGTAGGACAATGTCCTCACGGGCTTCAGATTTGTATCTATTTAACAGTGGATATTGTAGTGACCTCTGACCTTTACATATTATACATATTTTTATTGTGACAATAATCTGTTGACATAATTTGAAAAAAGAACCATCAATGTGACTTTCTGAAAAATTCAGAAAATGAGGATTAGACAGTCCCTCTGCTGAGAAAATAAACCAACATAATTTATCAGGAAATTATTAGAGATCATATAATTATTATAAATTATTATGAAACACCAGAAACAACATATTATATATGACAATATATCTAAATATTGTAATGGGCTTTTTGTGACTGAAGCTGTAGCCTGATGTTACTGTTCCCTTAAGAGACGCTGTGGCTGGTTGAGGTGAAACTGGAAGTTGGAGATGGTAAGCTTGAAAACATGGAGTGGCCAGCACAGTCTCCAGACTTAAACCCCTTGGAGCTGGTTTGGGATGAACTGGACAGAAGAGTGAAAGCAAAGCAACCTACAAGTGCCACACATTTATGGGAACTGCTGCAACAGATATGGGGAAGAACTTTCTGAAGAATATTTGATTTCTATTGTAGAAAGAATGCCACGAGTGTGTTCAGCTGTTATATCTGCCAAAGGTGGCTACTTTGATGAGTCAAAAGTTTAGAATACATTTTGGTCTATAAATTGATTCCATGATTTCTTTTTTAACTCCAATTGCTTATTTGTACTATGCTTTCATTTCAGGGTGCAATGTGACATTAAACTGCATCATTTCCAATAAAAAACTGGAAAAATTGGGGCGTTCTAAAACTTTTGACCGGTAGTGTATATATCACTACCAGCATGTAAATATGAGTGTGCGTGGGTAAATGAATGGTTTAGTAGTAAAGAGCCTTGGAGGGGTTGCAGAAACCAAGAAGGTGCTATATCAAATACAGGCCATTTACCATAAACACACACGCACGCACTCACACACGGTAAATATTGTTGCAAAAGGGCATTATTACATGAAAATTGCATGTTTAACTTTGAGCGTTTTTTCCCTTGTTATCTAAGAATCTAGACATTATTAAATATGCAAAGAAGTTGCATCTCATAAATGAAAGATTTATGACGTGAGCTGCCTAAATTAACGTGCATAAGAAAGGGAAAAATACATATTCTGGCCACTTATACGAAGCTCTGCACTTCTGCATTCTTTAACTGTTAACTCATCTCCATAAAGTAATAACATGTTCTGTTAAATACTGAATAAACCAGATGAAGCTGATCATTTCACATTTGCAGACGACTGACCCAAGTGATCTGACCAAATCAAAGGATTTCTCTGAGTTGTTTTCATCCCTTTTAGCAGTCTCACTACCAGGTTCTCAAAGCAGAAGGAAAGCACTTCAAAAAAATCTATTGAGCCTCAAGGACTTGAGATAAAATGTCTAAATCTTAAAAAAGAAAGAAAAAGAAACCTTAGGCAACATCAATAGAGGCTTCATTTGTCTAGCACACCTCTCTCCCAGACCCGTAGAAGGTGAAGGTTAGTATCTGAGAGTGGAGCTGCAGGTCTCCTGTCTTTAAAGGACCATTAGAAAGGTTTCAGGTCCAAGTGTCCAAGAAAAAAAAAGATCTGAAGATCAGGTGATCTACTAGCCTAGAAATCTAGACAGACAGTAGCAGAAGCAGAATGATTTTGCTTTGTATGTCGGTCTAGCCCTGGCCAGTCTGGTGGCTGACCAATCACAGCACTCTATCTGTTTGGTGGGCGGGATGTTAGTGCGAATGAGCGAAACTAAGATGATGACGGCTCGTTTGAAATGGTTTTGGCATCAACTTTGGACTATTTAGACTTGGGATTTTCTTTAAGTCAAGAGCAGATAGAGGTACTTAGGTCCTTTAATTACAAAAAGGATGTGTTTGCGTCTTCTTCGCCAATGTATGGTGGATTGTGGTCCAATCACAGCGCTCTATCGGTTTGGTGGGTGAGATGGTACTGCGACTGAGCGAAACTATGATGGGAATGGCTCATATTAAAAGGTTTTGGCCCCTCTCTCTCAAAAACAATAACAAAGATTGTTTGTAACAGAGATGTCTCACTCTGATGTGTTTTCAAAACCCAAAACATTAACGTTGAAGGTTAATATTTTTTGGCCAAAGGCATCACAGAGTGTTTGTCAGGATTATCTCAGGGAGAATGTGATTCAGCTGCTGTTGGAGACAAATGAAACACTTAGACACTTTTTCCTATTGACTAACATAAATTGAAGTAGTTGTTATTTCGCACTAAGCATGCAGGATAAGAGAAATGTAATGTAGGGATGTAAGAAAATATTGATAAGGCAATAAATTGATATTTTTTCCCGCGATATTATATCCAAAAGCTGTATATCAATTTTTTGAAAGAATTTACATGCAAACATTTGTGTATTTTCTTTTATTTTCTTGCAATTCAAACGCCGACCGCTAGTTGGCAGCAGTGTGCAATGAGTTTTGTTTCCACCATTGAAATGTAAATCCCTCTATTATGGTTCAGATACCTCATGTTGAACATGTTACGTATTAGTTTGGACTGTTATATTTAATTTTCCTACAATAAATTCAGTCTAAAAGAATCGCAAATATTGTCTGGCTGAATGTATCGCAATATATCGTGATATATTGTATCGTCTCCCCTGTATCATGATACGTATCGTATCGCCAGAATTTTACCAATACACATCCCTAGTTAGCACCCTAAAAGTATTTTTTATGAGAGGGGGACACAGCATATATCGGTATCGGTTTATTTTGGTATCGGAAATGAACAGTTTGGTATATCTATAAAAAAGCCAATATCGAGCATCCTTAAATTAGAGGTAAACGTGTTGGATGCGTTAGCCTTTCGTTTTTTAATAAAAAAGAATAAAGGAGCGATCCAATGCACAGCTACAGGCTAAACTCTTCCAGAGTTACCACTGAGACATATTTGGTGAGCCACCCCATAATTTTCCCTGGCCCCCTTATGAAAATGTTCTGGGGGTGCCCCTGCCTGTAGCTTGTTATGATAATGGGAAGAGATCGTTTAGGGAGGGCTGCCACACCAAAATGAGGCTTTTTCCATAATGTTCCCAAGAATCTTCCAAAAATAGAAGCAATCTTTGATTCGTTATATTTACCTCCTTGGCTTTTGATGACTTGCGGTTGGCGAAAAGATTAGAGAGCCATCAACTAGTAAAGATTAGGATCAGGAGAGGTCCTGACAGGCACTCACTGTATGAGATTTACCATTCCACATCCCAAATAAGGGCCTGGCGGCTGATTAGAGAGGGCAAAATCAATACAGCCTTTTCGTTCCCATGCTCACACGGAGCACGAGGCACTAAAAGAGGGTCAATGATTTAGCGCATTTCCCGCTGAAAGAAATTAATAAACATGAGGCTGCAGGCTTGTGCTGCGGCGTATTTGGTGTTTGCATCAGAAGGTGAAAATGAGGAGGAAAGTTAATTCAGCTGCATGAGAAATTGAAGGTCACGTCTATTCGGTTATGGCACACTAATCTTTTTCTCCTCTTTCGGTTTTGTTCACTTGCCGTCTCATTTTGGGCCTTTGTAAATATCTTCATCGATTTGGATGACGTCAGAGTGAACCCAGTTTCTCAGTTTCACATTTCTGTTTCCAACTTTTTCAGAAAAACAGATAAAAAAATAAATATCTGGGGATTTAAAGGAGGGGAAAATAAATACATCTATGAATTAGAAACAGCAGAACATGCATGGTGTCTTCACCAACAGGAAGCTGTTATTAAACAATGTCCCGGGGAGGTGCAGTGACAGCATTAAGTAGTTTGGTATTATAGCACCATGCCCAATTTACACGCCAGATGGTTTTCGCATCAGAGGCTGAGGAATTCCAGTGGAAACACAGCTTAGGGAAGGAAAGTATCTCCTGCTATCTGCCTGATAAGGACAGCAGTACCAGGAACTTTGATATTCTATACTTTTACTTCTGCCTCTTCAGTAAGCTCCTTACGCTGCGTTCTCTTCCACTGAATAATGGATCTAAGAGCCTGAAACTGGTCACATGTTACTGATGTAGCTTATTTAGGGATGACATAGATTTTCATTTACTCAACCAAACTTTGCATGCGTTTACACACGCGTCTGCTTGGGTTTATCTATATATAAGGAAACAAAATGACGGCAGTCATCCAAATCCGGCCTTAAAGGTAGGATGCCTCCGTCTGCTTTGATAAATACGGGAGGCTGCTACCTGACTGGATGAAATAAATTTACGGAGGAGAAAAGGGACTTGCTGCATAGGGAGTCTCGGTTCATTAGAACTTAATGCTGAGAAAGCAGGATGTTATGGAGAAGCTGGACGTGGCCGCATAAAATATGAATTCAACCAAATAAAAAGTGTTTTATTGTTTAATGGAAACAATTGATGCCCATGCATGTGGAGTTCTCAGTTTTAATTTTATACAAAATTAATCTGTATAAAAAATGTAATAAGTTAACTTTGACACAGTATTAGATTATTATATCCATCCATCCATCCATCCATCCATCCATCCATCCATCCAT
>SSNS01000059.1:1671977-1701283 GCA_006937985.1 Aphyosemion australe | reverse complement strand
CATCCATCCATCCTCAGATTAATTAACAGCATATTCAGACCTCCTCCTCCCCAGCTATCTCCTCCAGCTCATCCAGAGGAGGTCAAAGGTGAACACATACAACGGAGGGCATCCATAAGAAATCCTCAGCTCATGATCAAGACATCTCATTTAAGTAGGAGTATACCCCCACCCTGATCTCATCGCCCTATCCACGAGAGAGAACAGACTGGTAAATCAACAGTTCCACCTTTCAACTCCGCCCCCCTCATCACTAGCTGCATCACTACAGATGTTGCTCCAAACCAACCATCAATCTCTCGCTTGACTCTACCCTCACTCGTAAACATGACCCACAGAGACTTGCCCTCCTCCACCTGGGACAGTGGCTCACTCCCAACCCGAAGTTGAAGAGACATCATTTTCTTTTCCTGGTTGAGAACCACTACCCTCAGATTCGGAAGAGCTGAATCTCATCCCAGCTGCTTCACACTCGGCTGCAAACTGCTCCGTGGCCTGTTGGAGGTCTCGGCTCGATGAGTCCAACAGAACCACATCATCCACAAAAAGCACTGATGCAATCTGAAGTGATGCAATCTCCCACACAAACAAAAGACCTCCCGCTCTTTGGCGACACCCAGAAATTCTCTTTCTTTGATGCTTTGTTAGGCAAGTCAATGTGTTGCATAATTTGAAACACCCAGTGTCACATCTATCAGATTTTTAGGCAACTTGTAGTTACGTTCTGCTAAAGATGTTCACTAAATAAGCCAAGCGAGCATGAAGACTCCCACTCCCACACTTCTCCCCGAGCTGCTGATTGCTACCAGGACATTCAGATGACTACAAGTATGCAAACTAACTTTCTGTGAGCATCAATTTACATACAAATACAACAGAATAAAAGCAAATCTCGGGTTCATTTTCTAAGATAATGTCTAGTGTGTAATAGCAGTTCCTTTATCTCTCTCTTTGTCAGAGCCGCTGTTTTTTCTGATAACAGAAACCAAAATCAGTGTTAAAACAGAATTGTTTTGCTTTAAAATACTGAATGTGAGCGCACACAGGGTGGATGAGACACAAGCAGATGATAAGGGCCGACAGTAGGCTGAAAGCAAACACTTTATCAATATGTAACAAAAAGATTTCTAAAAATAAAGACATATATTATGTATTTCTGGGTTTTCTGTCTTATTGCGACGCTCTAATGATTGTTTAAGCTAATCTGTTTAATATAAAGTCAAGCCTGAGCATGAAAAACAAACAGCTGGACATATCTGCACATTAAGCGTAAACCTTCACAACATTTTGGGAGCAAAGTTGGCCCGACCGAGGATGCTGTTCAAAAAAATAACGCATAGCAATGTCATAAAAGAAACCAAAATGGAAAACTTGATTTTAGCCTCGGTTTTAAAGCGGGAAGTCGTGCACCGTAACAAAAAAAGACGAGAAGTCACTGCTTTTTCCTTCTATTGTTGCAGCAGCTCTCAGCTTATTTACTTGTGCTTTTTCAGAATTTTGTTGTCAGTTTATATCAGATATGGTCTCCCATCCAGGAAACGACACAATCAGTCACCTGAAAAAGCAAACACGAGCTAAAATAAAACAGCACTGTTCTGCACCGTGAATAAATATTTTGCATCAACTAGAACATCCCACCTTTTGCGTCTACTCCAAGAAAACAAAGTTTTGCAAATAAAAGCAAATTCTTAATCTGTATATATGGCTACTAATCAGCAAACAACTCTAAAAGCACAACTTCTTCCACCCGACCTAAGAGTAGTGGCGTGAGAGGAAGTAAAAGCCGGTGATTAAACACAAACAGAGTAATTGATATTCCTCACAGGACCCAGAGGCTCTGCCAAAAGAGAGATGGGGTAAGATGGAGAAGAGGAGAAAAGCGGAAATGTATTACTCAACGTCAGTAATGACCATAAACATATAAATCACGAGGAACTCAGGCTGTTACTGGGAAAATGAATCAGGCACTGCTATGGGGGGTGGGGGTGGGGGGATGAGGAGAATGCATGAGGGATGAAGGCAGGGATGTGAGGAAATGAGGGGAAACACACGCAGGCTTAAAGAACCCTGCACTGCAGGATGCTGCTGTTACACCACGGCTCACTCACAACTACTGACATGTTCCTTTTTACATGTTTCATTCTTAACATGTAAAACCCTAAAGTCATTATTCCCTTCAGTAGAACCCACTTTCCATCATGCTGCATAGAAATCGTGCTATTGCAATACAGAGCAATCACTGCACCACCTACAGATGTCAGCGGACCGATCAATTGATCAGCAGGGACTCAATCATGGTTACCTGGCTGAGAAAACAATCAATGTCCCTCATGACCAGAGTGACTTTGTTTTTATTTACATGAGAAAGCAAGGACAGACCTATGCTGAGGAAAACGTTCTATTATTTATGTAAATAAAAGTTAGGGATGTTCAATATCTGCTATTTTACCGATCTCCGATACAGTCCAACTCTTAATTTCCGATACCGATATAAACCGATACTGATAAATGCAGGGTACATCCTCATAAAAGAAAAACAAAACCATTTTAGGTAACCAACATCACATATCTCCTATCATTCATACATAAACCTTGATGCTGAGTTCTGCCGTGTGCTGGAGTTGCTAATGCTAACGGTTAGCTTCTTCTAGCTGAGGCATACTCTGCTCTCTACTGGACGCTAAACCAACAGCCTTCCCTGTCATGAGCCAAGATGGATGAATCCATAAATGTTAAGTGACAGTGTGACATAGATCTGTCAGGCTTTTCTGAATCTAGCATTTCCTGTCTATTTTTTTATCAAAAGCTAATGCAGGAGATAGGGGTAGGAGACTATTTTCACATTCAGCCTGCATATTAAACTCAGACTGACTGATCATTTTAAAAAATAATAAGTATAAATTGGTTTCTCAGTGAACTTCTCTTAAAAAATACAGGTTCAGTCTCTTCTCATGGTTCAAAAGACCATCCCGGACGAGCCCCCATTTATGTTACGACCTGGCTGTCTAGCCCGCAACATAAAGTGGACACTGACACTGACTTTGGAGTATTTTTGATCACAAAAAGTCTCTAAAAGGCCCCAACAAAATGAAAAAATAAATAAATAAAAAAGACTAGACAGGAGCTTCTAAGTTGATCTCTGTTTTGATGTTGCACCAAGCAAGCTTTCATGCTGCACCCAGAGGTGCAATGACAGACTGCACAAAGCTAGGCAAACAGAGAGGCAGATGGGCGTATGCAGCTGCAGTGGCACAGAACCAGGGGCAGGGGGCTGAAACATCCAAAATCGGCTAATAATATCGTACATCCCTTATAAAAATGGAAACTAATTCTTATTTTTGTAAAAATTACTCCAAATGTTTATCGGAAGATAAAATTTAATTGATGACTGCAAAAGTCATTATTATTATTATCCTTTCACAATTTAAGTATTAACACATATTTCTCTCTTTTTCTTGCATTTTTCTTCTCATTTTTACACACATCACTCACATGGGAATAATATAATGCCAACAGAATCCCAAGAGACTCCCACTGGTGGAAGCAGAAAGCTGCCTATCCTGGTTCTGCTTGTACCGGAGGTTTCTGCAGCTCCTCTCTACTGTGGCCCAGTGCTTCCTGGATTCCAGCACCAACTGAAGAAACAGACTCCTGTACCAGCAGCAAACATGTTGCTTAGCAAAATGACACAGTGATCTCTGGTATTGCACAAAAAGAGAAAAGCCCTGTAGGGACAAGCTGCCACGGACTAAAAATACTAGCAAGACAGAAAAAATATGCTTCCGGCTTGAAGGTCTTTTTTTTACGTTGACAGTTTAGATGACAAGTGTCCGACAGCAAGATTTGGAGGCAGCAAGCATTTGCAGCAGTCGTCCGTGAGAGTTTCCAAATGCATGAAGCAAAACTGTGCTCAGCTTAACAAGACAGCCATATCAAAGTGCTCACCAGACATGCTCAGCATTGCAATAAGTGCTGCAAATTAGCTGCATACATCGCATCAGACCTGATGCTTCAGGGTAACGCCGTAGTCTATTTTTTTTGTTTTAAAAAGATTCTTGAGGGGGATGACTTTGCTACGAGGCTTGTTTACAATTTTTCAAGTACTCTGAAACTTACCCAGTTGTATGTTTTCTACAAAGCTGTATATGTTTTACATCATCTTAGTTTAAAAAGAAACAAACTCATTATTAACTGCTGTTCTCCACTTGCTTATATAACCTTTTAATTTTCTAACATTTCTGTCATTTGAACACAAAAAAGGGCATTTAAGGGTTAACTGTAAATTAACATTTACATATTAGCATAAAGCTAACTCCACTAAATCAATAGGAAATACGAGACAAATTTAAGAAACTGCATTTTATATCAAAACCAGATGATATATCTCCTAGCTAATTAGGCTAAGGGTCAACATCCCAGCATTTTTCAAAAACAAAGATGCTGACAGCTTCAACAGTGAGTGAAAGGTTGCAAAGGCAAATAGTTAAAACATGAATCTTAGTTCTTTATACTACAATTTTTTATACTTTATACTCATAATTACAATATTTAAGGGAAACCTTTTTCAAATAATCACAATCTTTATTTGGGACGCAATGTTGCATCTAAAATTAGCCACAAGTCTGTGGTGAAAATCTCTTTGTGGACTTGGAAACACATCTGAAAACCAACATAATTGGCCATGACACCAAAATATAACATATATGTGCCAATAAAAAAATTAAAAACACGCTGCATTTATTGTTTTTGTCTGATTTGGCTCCAAAATCAGAACATTAGAGTCCAAGGGTGCCCAATCCTGGTCCTGGAGGGCCGCTATCCAGCATGTTTTAGTTTTAACCCTGCTTCTACACATCAGCAGGTGATTAACAGACTTCTGCAGAAATGGATGAGCTGCTGCACACGTGAATCAACCACTGAGTCAAGTGTGTTGGAGCAGAGAAACCACTAAAACATGCCGATTTAGACAGTTTCATTGTTGCATATGCTTCCACCAATATGTTTCCTCCTAAAGGCCCCCTTCCTGCCAGAAGTCACTCCTCTACAGCCGCTATCATCAGTTTCATTTGATTTTTCATCTCGTTTAAAGGGACATTTTGCAACTTTTTAATATTTTTAAATCATTTTCTTGAGCCAGTATGTGTTAAAATGACCCTTTACAGGGTCAATGAATGGCCACCCAGCCCCTGTCGCCAGAATATTGCACTTGCAACTTCACAGTTGCCGGTCCGGTCTGTTGGGACTTAGACACATTTGAGCTGACATACCTGGTGCTGCAGTCTGCTTCCAGCATGTTTCCTGCATGTTTTAGATCGTGAACACAGCGGATTTGTTTAATTTAGTGATGAACCGCTCCTGTAGACACTAATGAAGGCTGAGGAGACATTTCAGCAGTTAGATTAAGGTGTTAAAAAGACAAACGCACAGCGAGGAGATAAGTTTTACTTTCGGTTTTGCCAACGAACACTAGGGGGTGCTAAAAACAAGCCAAAACTAACTAGTGTCCCTTTAATTTGTGATACAAGATTATTATTTCGTCACATTCCACAAAGTTTTTCAGTGTTTCTGTAAAAACAAATACGTGGAAAAGACAAAACTTTTTAATGAATGTTATGACAGATCATTTCTTACAACAGTTGTTCACTTCGTGTACATTTCTGACTCAGATTTTACTCTTGAGGCAACATCCAGGCTCTGTTTTTGTCTCAGACGTGCGTCTAATTTGATTGGCCTGGCTTTATCTAACACATTTCTCTTACTAAACCTCAGCCAGAGGCCACAATCATTGTCATAGCACAAAAAAACAAACAAAAAAGAGACGTCTGGCACAAATATTAGAGAAGCCACATCTGTTTGTTGTTTGACTTCTGGAACATATATATAAAAAAATCAGCCCAGTAGTTTAGTTTTTGCCTCAGAGGAGCAAAGCTGATATTTCAGATTCTATCAGCTTTCCGTTCCACCAGGAAAAGGGCAGGTTTAAATAAAAACATGGCTGAGATTGTTGAACAGTTCTTTTAAAACTCTGGCGCTGTAATTCTATGTGGCCTTGATTCATTGGACTTGACGGCAAATCGGACTTGAGCTTTAATTTTCCCACCAAGCCTGCAACAAAACATCAGCAGGACTGCGAGTCCTTCTTCAGGGATTAACACGGATTTTTCTTTCTTCCTTCTGAGGAAAGTACCTCAGAGGAATTCTCTTTTCTTTAGTGAGCTTTTCTATCTCATTTTAACATTTTACTCAGTTGATTGTTTTTTTTTTCCACTTCCTAACACACCTTCTCCTTCTACCTGTCCTCCCTCACACACACTCATCTGAAACACACCCCAGGGATGCTGCAGCTCTCCCATGTGATAGAGAGCCAGCCATTCAGGTGTTTTTTTTATATATATTTTCTGCAGAGATTGTGTTTAGATCAGTTTTCCCCTTCATCTCTTGCAGTGGCTGTTTTTAATAGAAAGCCCCCTGTGGCCTAACTTCCTCACGAGCTGTCATGTGGCGCCATGCATCAGAGCTGCAGCTGCATCAATATGTCTCCATTTAGACCTCTCAGTGCCTATAAGCTCTGCAGCTAACCCATCACAGTGTCTTACCTTCCTAAACACAGTTACTCATGCACCTGGATGTTCCTGTGCTTGCAAACAAATCAGCAAACAAACGCTCACGCACAAAAGCAAAGAAACATCCCATCCCTAAAGTAATTTATGCATTCCATCAGCCTCCAAAGTTTAAAATAAGAACTTTTCATTCTAAGCATGACTGAACCGAAACTTCCTGCAAACACAACCAAACAAATCCACACGTCCTCGCTGCTCTGCTCCTAGACTGTGACAAGAGTGGAAACATTAAATAAAGAGTGACTGAAATGTGCTTTTCCAAAAACAAGCATGTGTGGTTTTCCTGAGAGCAAGATAAGCTTAATCCATGTAGGAACGGCAGGAAACATTAGTGAGAATGAGAAAAACGTCATTTATTTTCCACTAAAACTGGAATAAGAAGCAGGAGGCTGCACTGACAGAACTGGTGACGAGCTTGTTGCTGTATAAGGAGACTGAATCATCCAGCATGGATTCTATGAGCAAACACAATGTTGCTCTATGGCTCGAAATCAGTTAATAGGTTTTAAGTGGTGACAGCAGAGGAGTTAAGTGCCTACCCTGTAGCTGGAGGGTTGCAGGTTCGAGCCCCATCTGTTGCAGTCATTGTGTCCTTGGGCAAGACACTTACGGTAACCCACATTGCCTGCTGGTGGTGGTCGGAGGGACCGGTGGCACCTGGGTTCGGCAGCCTCACTTCCGTCAGTGTGTCCCAGGGCAGCTGCTGTGGCTACAATGTAGCTCATCCCCACCAAAGTGTGAATGTGTGTGTGCGTGGGTGAATGACTGATTGTGTTGTAAAGCGCCTTGGGGGGTGGACTCACCCATCTTGACTCACAACGGATAAGGCTGTTTTTGGTTTAGTGTCCAGGAAACAGCAGAGAACGTCTCGACTAGAAGCTAACTGTTAGCATTAGCAGCTCCACCACACAGCAGAACTCCTCCAGGCTTGTGTTATTTGTGGAGATTAAACATCAACGTTGCAGAGCAAACAGAGTCAGTGGTAGAGTCGCGTTGCTGTTAGCCAATTCAAAGTGAGATATCCAAATATCAGGAAATAAGACTCCAAATCCTGCTGTCTGAAACTACTTCCTCCTCTGGATGAATAGAGCTTTCTACAGTAGCTAAAAATAGATTGTCGCAAAGCACTCTGGGGTGCAGGGTCATACAAGTAAGCGAGCAGTTATTATGGATTCCTATGGGTCTGAGTTGCTCCGATCTGACTAAAGTTATTTTTTCGTCTCCTAAAGATTTTCAAACAGCAAGGAACTTAACGCTGCTGCTGGGGGAGGTGCTAATCGGGCTCTAGACGCCCAGATCGCATGTTAGAGAGGACTTTTCATCCCTTTTCCAAAGCCGGTAAAGTCCGTGACCACAAACCACGTGAAACAGCTGGAAAGCGACATGGGCTAAGCTAAAGACAGAAGAGGCAAAGCGGTGGTAGTTTTTATGTGGACGAGCGGATTTTAACTGTGTGGAGCAGATCAAGAAAATCACGTATATTTGTTCCTTACATCTTCCCGGAGGGAAAAGTCCTACATCCGAGAATGACCAGCCGCCGGTCCTAGCGGCGCTCTCAGTCGAGTTATCCAGGAGGAGCAGCAGCGGAGGAGAATTAATGCAGGACGCAGCGTTGTTAACGGAGAGTGGAGGCAGCATTGTTAATGGAGGAGAGTTAACAAGGAGGCAGCGTTGTTAACGGAGGGGTCCAGCTGAACGTCTGGGCCAAACAGCATGTCCACCCAAACGTCCACGAAAAAGGCTTTTGAGCAGAGGTGAGTGGAATATAAAGAGTAGGGACACAAATGATAACCTGACAGTTAAATAACTACCTTGAGAAAATGTTACTTGAGCACCGAGTAATGAACTTATTTTTATATTACTCAAGAAGGAGCCGTGATGGGAATAATGGCGTTTAAAACAACAGTGCTGCTAGCGAGGGTTAGTTTTTACTTTCACTTTCATTTGAGCTAGCACTTCAGTTCTGGCGATCGATAATTAGCAGGGTCGCCATCAAGAAAAGCTCTCTGGTTTTTCTCCGTCAAAACAACTTCCTCCATTTTATGCCTTCATATCGATGTCAAAACGCTCTGAAACTGTATATTTTCTATTGTCAAATGCGGCTTATCAGTATGACCCTACCCAGAAGCCTTTGCGTGGTGACGTCAACTGTAGAATACCCTATTCTCCGTGCTGAAACAAGCGCATCAGAGCTTTTTCCCCCCAGAATATAACTTACAAGGCATTCATTCCTACTAGAGACCACTGCAAATGTAATAAAAATATGAGTGAAGGACCTCTTTAAGAAAACAAATGGCGCTGGCCACACCCACTCATCCCCCACTCAGACACATAAGAAGTGGTTCTATTTTACTTTCCCCATTTGTGATGTCACAAACTGGGACTTTTTGAAACAGCTTGTTTTAGGCACATAATTCCTACCTAACACTAGCAGAAAACAGATGGAGGAGTTTATTTTCAAGTTTGGAGTTTTTATAGAGGCAATAGAGACCCACATGGAAGCACAAAAGGATGCAAAAGATGAGTTTTGCATAATATGACCCCTTTACAGTATGTGTCCACAAATTTTTACTGTATTGTGGCGTGAATAGACATTATTAGATTTTCTTGCATTACTCATTCTGTCATCTAAATCACTTTGTGCTCTTTTAGTGAATATAGGAGTCACCAGCCTTTGTGAAGCTGAGAGCTACTTCATAGGTTGATACAATACTGACCTTTAAACTGGAATAGATCAGAGGTAAACTAACCTTCATTATTGTTTTTAAATTTATATTAATGCATTTGTGATTAAAAAGATGGCAGCAGAATTTTTTTTTTAGACTTGTGCTATTTAGAGAAAAGGCCTGTGGGCACTTTATATTGTTCCTGCATGGGGGCACCTTCAGGTTAGTGACCCTTGCTGTATAGATTACAATAAAGTAGTAAATTATCAGGAAATTGTGACACAGAAAAGTCGAGGACAAAAGTGGAATAACCTTTATTGTCTTTACTGCTAGAAACATATGTACAAAA
Organism: Aphyosemion australe; assembly: GCA_006937985.1. Lineage (NCBI taxonomy): Eukaryota > Metazoa > Chordata > Actinopteri > Cyprinodontiformes > Nothobranchiidae > Aphyosemion > Aphyosemion australe. The sequence goes on along the minus strand of SSNS01000059.1, from coordinate 1,691,648 downwards.
TTTGTGGCCAATTTAAAGAGAGTAACAAAGATGTCTTAGGAAAAAGGGAGAACAGGGAACACAAGGGAACACAAAAAATAAATAAATAAGCCCTCCTATGATTGCAGACACTTTATGAAAGTTATGAAACGTGCAGATGTGTCATTAGTTGTCAGAAACATTTACGTAACTTTAAATTGAACAATTACCATCTATGTTCCTCGCTGGATACATTTTCGAGAACTGTGCTTTTGGGAACAAAAAAACAAAGCGTGTGATGTAACAACACAGCCGGTGACTCGCCCTCTGATTACTTTCTTGCACAAATTAAATTTATTTTGAGTCACATGAAATGTGTTTGAGTCAATGAGCAGCTTCATTAATGAGCAGGGTTGCAAACAATGAGATATTTTTAATAAAAATAACTTTTCAGAGTAACACGATTCCTGGTGGTTGCTTATTAAGTGTCTATCCTGTTGAGCATTGCCCTTGTTATGCAGTTAAGTTGTTAAAAATCTGCTTCCAAGTGAAGCTCTGGCGCACCTCTGGATGCAAACACTTCCCTACCTTCGCTTTGCTGTAATGATGGCAGCTACATTAGCTGGGGACAGATCCTCCAGATTGCTTTAGAAGGGTATGGAAATGAGCCTCCGTGCTACTTAACTCCCTCTTTCTTTGATGTGCGATATCACAAACAGGTCTGCTAGTGTTTTATTACAGCTGGCACACAGAAACGGTGCTGATGGGAGGGAGTGATGAAGGAATATCTGACTAAGTCCTTTTCTGTTGGCTGCCGAGCACACTGTGGCCTGTTTGATGTGCATTATGCATTTAAGATTTCTTTTATGAATTTTTAGAATAAATACTTGTGACAGACCTCATAAAGCCTGTAATATAGGAGGGCAGCCTGCGGGTGTTAATACGAAGTTTTAGGGATGAAAAACGTTTATCAATCACTGAAAACTTGGTAAAACTGCCGTTTTTGCAGCATAAACCTTTAGAACAGAAGAAAAAAGCTTCATCTTTCATTTTTATAAACAAAGACTTTTTTCCTCCCCTGGATACCTGCTGTCGTCAGAGCGTTCATTCAAGGCTGCGCAGTTCTGAAGAGACAGATTTACTCTTCAGCGAAGGCCAATTAAACAGAAGAGTGACAGACTTTTGCACCCCTCCACTTCTCCTGAGGAGCTTCATGTTGCAAGACCTTGTTGACCAATAGCTCAGTCACCTCTGGTTGCCTCAACATGGAGTGTAATAAATATTTTGAGGAAAATAAAAGGAGGGAATAAGTGCTGCTCCATCGCATGCCCTTGGTATCAAAACCTTCTGGGTGGACAGCATCAGAGAAAGAAGTGGTGGGGGGTGGAAAAGTAACAAGGTCGTAAAAAATGGGCATTAATTCTAATTAAAGGTGTGGTTCACTTGTTTATTTGCAGTGGTCTCTGGTAGGAATGAATGCCTTGCAAGCCGTACTTGGTGCAAAAAAAGCCCAGAATTTCTTGGAGTGGAAGCAGACGGCAGGATTTGGAGTCATAAGGCACTTACACACTAGCATCCGCCCCAGCCTGGCGGCGTTTGTTCCACACTGCCTTAGGAATGCGGACGTAATTGAGCACAAGGGCGGTCTCCAAAATCAGCGTGAAAAATTGGTGAGAAGATATCTGAGCACGTGGGCGGGGCAAAAGAGCGTGGAGAAGTCCGCTGTGTCTTCCTTATTAAACAACGGTGGCCTGAGCAGTGTTGCTTTTGGACACTCTGATATTATATCCTGCTTTGCTGTGTGTCCTGCCAGCGCTGTGTGTGTGTGTGTGTGTGTGTGTGTGTGTGTGTGTGTGTGTGTGTGTGTGCGTGCTCCAGAGAGACAGAAAAAAACGGCTTTAGTCAGAAGCTTGTTAACTTCACAGTATCCAGAATGATAATGAATCGCAAAAGTGGGAAGCCCCCGTTGGCTGATTCTATCCACCAATCGGAGGCTGCCCCTAATGGTAGGCATGAATTTGAGCCAACCAGTCAGTCGGCAGTGGGTGTGTTGGACCTGTTCAGCCTGAGGCAGACGGTTTTGAGAAGAGGGCTGAAAATACGTGCAGTTGCGAGCGGAAAATTACCGGGCTACCCAGATGTCAACACTCATTACCCTATAGGCCAGGTAGAACCGATGCTAGTGTATAAGGCCTATTATTTCCTTAATATTTGGACATCTTGCCTCGGATTGGATAACAGCAACTCGACTCTACCACTGACTTACAACATGGATGTTTTATCTCCACCAATAACAAAAGCCTGGAGGAGTTCTGACGTGTGGTGGAGTTGCTAATGCTAGCGTTTGCTAGTCGGGACATTGTCTGCTGTTCCTGGAGGCTAAACCAACAACAGCCTTCCCCATTGTGAGTCAAGATGGGTGAGTCCATGAATGTTCAGTGACAGTGTGACGTAGATCTGTCAGGCTTTTCTAATCCTAGAGTTTCACCGTCTATTTTCTATCAGAAGCTAATGCAGGAGATAGGTGTAGGAGACTATTTTCATGTTCAGCCTGCATGAAAAACTCAGAGGGACCAATTATAATCAGAAATAATGATAAAAAAAATGTTTTTTCAGTGAACCACACCTTTAATGTTAACATATGAACAAATAAACATATTTTTTATTGGCTTTTTAGGTTTAATTTAATTAAAAACGTACCTTTGAACATAACCTAATTCTTGTGAGTGTCTACAAACAAACAACCTCAGGAGTATTCCTACGAGCTGGAGGAAGGCCCAAATCCTTTTTCTTGTATAAGCTCCTTTAAGCCCTAAACCTCGTATTTGGGCAGCAGTATTTTATGTGTGAAAAGGGTTTAGAGGCCTGTCAAGCTGGTAGACTGCAAACCACTGCCCCAAATTAACTCTCCAAATACAGCGAGGGAAAATTCATTACCCTGGTCATTGTGTCTTTTACCAACAGCTTTTCAACATGGTCAACGGTGCAGTGGTAAAAAGAAATATTAGGATTTAAGCAAAGACTGTGATGGTTATAAAAACACAATTTGGTTACTTTGGAGGAAAAAAAATCTGATTTTCAGGGACAAATGTATAAACACAGGAAAAACAGACCACTCCAAACATCTAGCAGTACAGCAAGAGCGCTTATAAGACACCTACAGCTATAATTCAGTTTTAACACATCCGTCTTCACAAACAGGCACCTCCATTCTGCGTTTGGCAGCAGAGATCAGTTTCTCAAATTAAAAAAAGCTACATTTAAATCAAAAACCATCTTTTTTCCAGCTGAAACCTGTCAGACATGCTCCATTTCTCTCTCTCTCTCGGTCCTGGCTTCTCCGTGTGTATTTGTACAACTCATTAGGTTGTGTGTGTGTACATTAACATTTATATATGTTGTTCCCGTCGAACACGAGAAGCATCTGAGGAGCGGGAGCTGCTGTGACACCAGATAAAAATGAAGCAGAGTATGATGGAAGGAGGAGTGGCGATGGTGCTCGGTTCTGTGGGCGGCTCGTGTTGCACGGAGATACGAGGAAGGCACCAAACAGTCAGCTGAAGGCTGACACCAACTCTATCACATGGTACTTTATAGGAAGGTGATGCACATACTAGATTTATCTCTGTAAACTGCTGTGATTTTTCTTATTTTTCCTTCATCTGGGATTTGTCACATTAATCAAGTTGTTGGACCATTTCAGATTCTGTAGCAAGTATCAGGATGGATGGAATAGATTTACAGGAAGAAGGTACCACCTAGTTATTCATGTAGACATTTATTTAAAGAGAAGTAACCCCATGAGATGTACCATCTCCTTTTCATGAGGATACATCAGTGTGACTAAATGGTGTTCCTCAGGGGTCAAACCTCGGACCACTCATGTTTAATTCCAATGCAGAAAAGCTGGGGAGTTTCCAAGATGGAGGCTGGTGTTTAACACGAGTGGTGGAGCTCTTGACTGGAAGTCCTTTTAAAAGTGTTTTTTAGCCAAAGATTTGTACGGCACTCAATGCCTAACGCTTCATTTTAGCGTTGACGTTCGTTGTGGTTCCTGCATAGGTTAGTAGAATGGCGACCAAATGCTAAAAAGAGCAAGAGGGAATAGACACATCCTCAAGAAAGACGGTGGCTGGTGCAATCCAAACCCCTCCGGACCTGCTGCCTCTGGATTCTAGACCTGATAAGTTGGCTCTGTCGATCTTGAAAAATGATTTAATCAGGGAACTCTCAGAGATGTTTGAGATCAAACTGAGGTACCATAGTGGAAGATCTCAAATTTATCAAGGGGGAGCTGATTTCACCGAGAGCCGAGCTGTGGAATACTTCCACTAAGCTCCGGTTGGACGTGAAGGTTAGGTGGAGCAAAACGGAGGTAAAAGACGGACTGTCCACCTTGTCTGATTAAGTTATATCCCTGTGGAGCGCAGTAGAGGAGCTGAAGAAGGATGTTACAGAACTTCGAGCTAAATGCGAGGATCTGGAAGGTTAACAGATGTTTGAGGATGTAACTAGACTCATGCATAGACGGCGACAGCATACCGTGAGAATAATAATTGTAAAACAATGTGTTTTAGCTCTGTTAGCCGGCTAGAGGTGAGCATTCATGAATGAAAGGTGTTGCTTCCAGACGTAATCATGGCCGTAGGAAGAGGGGCTTATGGTGCAACACACATTTCATCCCCTAGATGGTGCCCTGTGAGAAAAAACTCAGGATTTCTGCATTCAACAGGGAACAAGCTTGGAATCAGATCAAAGGTAACTTAATACCAAGAAAAAACATATATTCTAATATTCTTTAATAATAAATAATAATAATGTATATAGTATATATATATATTTTTTTAAAGTTAAAGTCCTTCAATGCATGACAATAATATGAAGTTTAAAACCAGCTTCATGCAACAAAAGGTCAGGATTTTCTTTATTCTGAAGCTAAAACTCAGCTTTGTGCCTTTGTGTGACAAGAAGGGGAAGGAAATGGAGAATGAAAGAAGGAGAATCTACATAAAAAAGGGAGAGGAGTATGGGTTGATGACGTTAGTGTGTGACCTGCCAAGGTGTGTGTGTGTGTGTGAGTGATATCTGTCTGGATTAAATCCAGCGTGTCTCTGCAATTTGTAAAGCGGTGCAGAGGAAAGCAAAGAAATGAGCAGCTGCAGCATCCAGTCACGCAGCTGCACACCAGCTCCAGTTTGGTTGGTGACTGAGCTCTGTCTCCCAGTCAGCCATGATTGAAGGCTACCCTGGTAGCTCAGCTGCTAAAGGTCATTGTACTCATCAGCTGCCCACTGCCTCCGAGTCTGACGAGTGCAGTCTAAAGATCAAACGTCTGGCCAGCTGTTTCAGCCTCACGCTTTCATTGTGGTAAAAATACTACGCGGAAAGGCTTTTTGCTGTTTTTTTTTGTTGATGTATCACGTGAATGAGTGAAGTAAAAGCAATCAGTGCAGCTGACGGAAATGTATAGTGGGAAAAAAGGTTTTATCTGCTGGTAGAAAAGTGATTCTTCTACAAAGATACCACTTACAGCTCCTGTGCTGCTTCTACAGTCATTTGTAAGTACAATAGGTTGCATTTAAATTGTCCAATAGGGGAAGCTTTAGTGTACGGAACAACAAAGTGTCTCCAAAACCATTTAATCTTTAATCTAAAGGAAAAAGGAGCTTCATGTGGCAAGAGGGGGGGGGGGGGGAGGAGAGAGAGAGAGAGAGAGAGAGAGAGAGAGAGAGAGAGAGAGAGAGAGAGAGAGAGAGAGAGAGAGAGAGACAGGAGAAGGCAAAGAAAAGCAAATGCCAACAGGTCAGTGGTGGAATGCCTCAGGCTGAGAGCCACAGACGCAAAGCTCATTAAAAACAGACGGACTTCTCCGAGCAGGGGGACAAAATGGAGCGAGAGAAACCCAGTGGCAGTGGTCTTTTCTGTGAGGCAGAGGGACAGAGGAGGAAACACACCAAACAACAAGAGAGGACAATAAAAGGACGTGAAGCCGAGACGTGACGGCAGAAGGAAACAGTGGGATGGATGTAATTCCCTTGCTCTCGAAAACGCCGAAAGATTGATAAAAGAGACGAGCGGGGAAGGAAAATGTTGAACAAAAACTATGCTGCGTGCCCCCTGAAGATATGAATCAAAGTGATTTATGGTGTTTTTCTGTCTACAGTCACTCAGTTGTCAACTGCAACAACAGAAAAAAAAACTGTGCCAACATGCAAATTCCAGTGCTCCTCCTGTCTTACCTTCCTTACATCAATGGATGATGAAATAATGGCTTTAGAGTCTGCAGGAAAACAAAAATGGCTTTCAACAACACATAAAAAGCTACAATAATTCTGTCAGATAGCAAATATTTAATGTGGGTTTCTTATATTCCTGTTGCACATTTGTTTTGATTTGTTTTTTGCACCTTGCGAGGCATCTACATGGACGTCTTCACATCGCCGTGGCTGCAACACGAGATGCAGCCTGACAGATATGCAGGTGCGCTTGTCAGACCTACAGATAAGCTGAAGGTTAAGATGCCGATTCGGGTGGGCAGATATATCCTTGCCCTTTGGTCTGCTGCCTCTTTATTGATTGCAAAACACTTTGAGTCACAATTGTTTAAATAAGCTTCCTCTGCTCGGCTGGAAGATACGGGGAAGTTTGATGATAACACAAACTCACTAAAAGTGCTCATCCACGTCCCTGGAGCCTCCTTGCTTCTCCACTAACGTCAGAGTGTTCAAACAAAGTGCCTGGATGTAGAGGATGGAGTGAATTTCCTGGCACATCATCACTAATTGTGCGTTCCATTTATTATTTTGTTATGGTGTTCAAATTTTGCTAATAACAGTTCAGAGAAGAATGGCTTTTACTGACTTTTGAGACTCTCTAGATGAGATGGACACGAGATGTTTCTGGTAAACTTACAATCTGAAAAAAAAATAGAAAAAGTTGACAAAGAGCACTTAAGACAAGTCTGTTTCTTTTATTCTTTGCTTTTCAGGTTTTATGCAGATTTACTAAATTAAATTTTGCTACGTTTGAATCTGCAGAATCAACTTTGATGGAAAACTTATAAGGTATTCACTTTAAACATGTCATTTCAGCGTCTTTGTTTAACTGAAGGAAGTTTGACTGCATCCACTCATTAACTTGCTCCAAACACTGACAGTGAGTCTAGGGGACCACAGTCACTAGGTGATAGATCTAGGTGGATCTGGGTGTCATCTGCATAGCTATGATAGGAAATGTTGTTATTGTATATGAGCTGACCCAGGGGGAGCATGTAGAGATCAAAGAGCAGTGGTCCAAGAATTGAACCTTGGGGGACCCCACATGTCTAATGCCCCACATGTTTAATGTATAAACATTGAATACCAATGTATTCAAGCCGTAACATGGGTCCAAAAGTGACTCTACAAATCTGGGAAAGTTTTAATTCCAAGAGACCACTTTTACATTTTTTTAAACTTGTAGAGGATAGCGTATAGATAAACTCTGTAGATTGACGTTTTTTGCAAGTGATGCAGAATGAGTTTCAAAAAGTGTTTTACATTTATGCATGCATACGTTTTTTTACTTCTGCATTTTTTACTCAGTTATTATATTTTTAATGTCTGCTGATGCTGTGGCAAATCCATCCATCCGTCCATCCATCCATCCATTCCCTTAACCATCTATCTATCCATCCATCCACGCAACTATGCAAGCCTGCCTCCATCCATCCATCCATCCATCCATCCATCCATCCATCCCATCCATCCATCCATCCATCCATCCATCCATCCATCCATCCATCCATCCATCCATCCATCCATCCATCCAGTTAACTTATTCATTCACTTATTTTTTACAACATTCTCAAAAACAATACAGCACACCTCCTTTATTACAGACAAACCTACTCCTGAAAACATGGCTGCTGTATCCGTCTCACTTATGTTCACAACATTCTTTCTAAGTATATTTTACGCTTTACATTAGGAATGATTGAACACACTGAGATCAGTGCAACGTATAAACCTAATGGCAAATACATCAATAATCTAAATCAATCCATTAAGAAAATGACTGTAATCAAAGTGCACTTTGCAAAGAACAACATGCAGAAATCTACAAATAAATCTGTCAGCCGATGACAAAGCAGAGGGAAACCTGTTATGGAAAACGCGTTCAGACACAGTTGGTAATGTGATTCTTGTCCCGGAAAATTTAAATTATATTTGACAAGAAAAGGCAGCCACGAGACTCCTGTGTGCTGGTGTGCTGAGGGTCACAGTAAACATGACATCCTTCAACACAAACACTGACAACAGGCTTTCAGAGGAAGAGAAATGAGAAATGAAATGGACTTGAGACGTTACGCCCGACTGAGAGATGACACTAATTCAAAATTTTCCACAGCGATAAAAAAGCCATGTAATTTTATAACATCACATGTATCCACGACATATCCTCATTACTGCTTACCGCTTTCCTCACCGAGTAATCACCCAGTGGAAGCATATTAATGTTGGTTACTTTAATTCACTGTTTCAAATGAGCCAATACACCATCCAAATAAGGGAGGTATTAGTTTGTTTCATATCTGATGGAAAGGATTTTAACACCATTACAATAACTAATGATGCACTAGAAGTGAAAAAGTGATGCAGAAATGAAACTGATGAGCTCCTTTTACCTGGAGAGAAACACCCATCCTCTACATATTGTCCATATTAGCACATTTATTGAACATGCATGACATCTATTATTTGATTTCATTATTTTGCTAGTAAATCAGGTATTACATCACACCTCTAAGCATTTAGGGTGTTAGCTGCAAATTATTTGACAGTAAACAGAAATCTGTTGCAAAAATGCATTATGTTTAAAGATATATGTAAAAAAAAGGCTAATAAATGTAGATGACTCATGATAATACTTTGTTTTCATGCAAGCAGCATCTGCCACTGCTCTCCCTGCATGGTTGTTAATGAATGGCACATGCATATCTTGCACCCAACATCACCAAAACACAACAGAGAGAATGCAGACTTGGCTCTCTCTCTCTTTTTCTCTCCATATTTTCCAAAAGCAAAGGGGCTCAGATGAGCGAGGAGGTGGAGAAGACGTTGTATTATTCCTGAAACAGCAAAGTGGCACTTCATGTGGGTTTTTTTTTCTAGATGAACTGGTTCAGGGAATCTGAATTTTTCTTTATAATCAGGCACAGTTTTTGAGTTTCCAAGCCAGACAGACACATTATAAATGGGAAATGTGTGTGTTGCAGCAAAAATAAAAGGATCAACACCAAATATGAACAAAACAGCTGTAAATATCACAGACGAATCTAATTAGATTGTGCTTTTTATAACAATTTTGAGCAAAGCTGAAAAAAGCTCAACAGCCATTAGTGTCACAAAACAGCACCAACAACTCTGAGACATGAAGTGGTACTTTAACTGATTTGACTACCTTAGATGTAGCTGAGGAGGGACAGTAACCAACGGTGTGTATTTTCCCTGGCAATAGGGGGCAGTACATACCTAAATCATTGCAAGCAAGCAGTATTTTTGTGTACAAGACCTTACCAACGGGTGGCCATTAGGGTCAAAAATCCCTGGGAGTGCAACCTCCAGCAAAATGACACATCAGACTCCCTTTCATCACTGGCTGCAAATGAAGAGGTAAATGTGTAAAACAGCAACGTTTATGAATGCTGAACGTTTTGTAACCGTTTGTTCCAAATCAGTAAATGCATTTTGTCCCCACGGGCTCCTGTACAAGGAAACATGGCGTCGCCCAGAGACTTAGGCCCGGAATATACTTGCTGTTTAGCAACGCGTACGCATGTATAAAATGGCTGCCATGCGTAGCTTGTGTTGATTTGAAGCTTTGTTTGTGTGCATCCCCCAAAATTAACGTGATGCGTCCGAACGCTGCAATATACGAGTAACCAGTAGGTGGAGCTGACAAAACAAGCGAGACACACTCACCATTTCTGGTTTAGAGGTTTTTCACACCATCTAAGATACCGCTGCTCTTTTTTTCTGTCATGATCTCAAAATTAACCAGTTACTGATTTCTTTTATTGATGCCATGTTTGTTTTGGTTGTACCTTACAAACCCAGCTCTCTATCCGGTCTGAGTACTCTAGTTTGCCCCCTAGTGGAATCGTCCAGAACAAAGATGCACCCTGCTGCCTGCGCCAATGCGAGGTTAAACAGCAAGTATATTTCAGCCCTAAGACCCACTCCTATGTGTTTTAGACTCGATTTTTATGGTTATATGTTAAGAAGCCGCCAATATTTTTCAACAACTGGGCATCATTTAATTCATTTTCAACAATATTTTGATGGATATTTCCAGAGATTAACGATAAAAACTACAAATTGTCACTTTAACAGCACTGCAGCCTTGTATGACATTTCCCCTCTGCACTGTCATCACAATACACATAAACTTTTCATCCTCACAACTCCTTTTAATGCTCACTTTTGTAAAAGTCCGTGTTGATCTACAGTCGCTGCTGACTCACGTCTCACATCAAGACATTTAAAGTCTGAAAGAAAACTATTGAGTCCTTCCATCCTGTCTAAATAGTCAATTAGAATTAGCTGTCTCATTAACTGTAGCAGACAGTGATGTATGTGCGTGATCTTATCAGGCAGGATGAAGGCTGAAGGTCAGTCGGAAATGTTTGGTTTAAATACAAATCATTTGTTTAGTTTGTTTAGTTCCATCCCGGGCAGAACTCTGAGAGCTTCAATCCACCTTAAAAGGTGAATTTAACACAGAACTTATACGAAAAACTAAAATGAATGCAAAGTCCTTGCATTTTAATAAATCTCCAAACCATTAAGCAAAATGAATGCTGCCACAGTGAGCCAGGAGCCCTTTACATTTACACAATTAAAGAAGTATGAGTGAAAAATATCCCATAAATGAAAGCCGATCAGTTTTTTTCAGTGAAACGCTTTACTGACGTAATTCAGTTTATCATAAGGTAAGATGCTGCAGCAAATCAATCAGTGCTGCTCACTGGCTTTTAAATTAAAACTGCTTTTACTCTGAATTTTATTCAGGCATGGCATCAAGAGATGTGCATTCAATTTAGTTAAAAATCAACAACAAACAAAGAAGATAATTTAACATTCATCTGAGAGTGACACAATGCAGCACAACTATAGGAGGAGCAGAAAAAAAAAACAGCTTTTAATCTAGCAGAGAGGCTGTGTGGGATGAATTATGATCTAATCAGTATCGACTGAACTGTAAAACTACAGTAATGGGTCGTGATAAACTACAGTTTGTGCACACAACACACATGAGATCAATTTTTGCTTTGTTGTTTTTTAAATACTCCATTAAACAAAGATTTCATACAAAAGTTTTTTTAAACTGCTTATGAATTATAGTATTTTCAAAGTAGAACAGTTTAGCTCATCATTTTAACCTAAGTTATTTTGTTTACTAAGTAAAAGTTATGTGTTATTTGTCAAGCTTTGGTTGCTCAGCTCAAATCTCTGAAAGCAAACGCTTTGCATGTTGCAGACCTGTATGGGATGTATGAGACATTGTGTTAAAACGTGTTCAGCCTCAGCTTGGTGAAGTCCATCCATTTCCTCCTTGAGCCAAAAACATTTAGAGAAGCCTTCTGATGGTTCAACTCTGATAGATTCAGCTGCGTTTAATCCAGTAATCACCCCTATAGTCCTCAGTTTCTCCGTGTCATGCTCACATTCTAATGTTAGAATTGATTTTATGTTCCTCGTGACCTCCTTTTGCTGCCAGCCTTGTGTTTTTTTGAGTTTTCTTTTCAGTTTTGTGCTACTGTCACATTAACCTCCCAGCCAGCAACCATAGGTGGGCCCCATAAGGATATATATGGGCAAACCGTATGGGTCCCAACAGGGTTTGTTTGTGGTTTTCATGGTGGCCCCACAGGGATTGCCCACATAGATTTTAACAAGCCCACGTATGAGCCAAACCATCTGGGTCCCTCTGAAAACCCATGTAGGGCCCATTAAAATCTATGTTGGCAAACCCCTGTGGGAACATCATGGAAACCACAGACAAACCCTGTTGGCACCGATATGGTTTGCCCATATATAGCCATACGGGGCCCACCTATGCATGCTGGCTGGAGTTGTGGAGTCCATGCGATAGTCTGCTGATAGTCATTTAAATATCAAATCGGATGTGAAAGTGCTGCGAAACGCCCGCAAAACGTACTTCACGTCAATTAGCCACCATTATAGCGGATGACTTCCTTTCCACCGGCAGAAAAGTGTAACGTTTTGGATGCGTCCCATAAGAAAGGTTTCAATTTTCATTACGTTTCGAGTTTTTTTTTAACGCACTACGCTTCCAAAACACGTAAACTCTGCAGTTTAGATCAGGACAGACAGGAAGTCAAACACAAAGCAGTGTAAAATATCTGGAAACCTTCAAAATAAAAGTCATGTGCAGCTAAACGTACATTATTTCCCCCATAGATGATATAAACAGAACAGAAAATAAACCACAGACCTTTTTGGATAAATGCAGCTGTCTTTCTCCTTGCATGTTATTGTGTGGACTTCTGAAATCACGTGTGGTGTTGCAATTCTCCCGTGATTTTGTGACTTTGTGGCACCAACAGTGTGGAATGCTTTCGCTCTCGTTTCACTTCTGAAACGCTCCCGGTTGGGAACGAGCTTGTGGGTAAAACGCTGCTATTACATTACGCGCCGCTTTCGGGTCCAGTGGAAAGAAGGGGTTAGACAAACTAAAAACAGCATTTTTGAATGAGAACGGTAACTTTCATAGTTAAATGTTTACTTTTATTCATAATTTACTCTCTAAAGACTGAATCGTTTCACAGAATTTAACTTCCGTCAACTCCAACTATTAGCAATTTCACGCAATAGCCAATTGACAAGCTAAAACAAATAAAAATGTTTCTTTGTGTGGCTGAGCTCAGGCACAAAGTCTTGTAACTTACGAGCTCCATAAAGAGCCTAAAGGCTGTAACCAAACCCAAAGAGAGGACATGGTGATGATGCTACTCAGAGTTAAGGAATCACTAAAGCTGTCACAGTTCATCCTATGGGAGTATGAATGTCTCGACCCAATTTCACTGCAGTCCACGCCACCGGTATTCAATCAAGAGCTCAAATGCACTTCATGGTGAAAAGAAAAGCTGGGTCGATCATCAAAGTCATTAAGATTCATCAGGTGGGACTCGCAAAATCCGTACCGAACTTAGCTCAGACATTTCAGCCTGGTCTGGCCAACATTCAAGTCCACTGAGAAAACTCGTAGAGACCCCTCCTCAAATGATATTTGGGAAATCACCTGTCTTTCATAGGTGTGCCTTTGACATTGTTACGTGTTATACAACGTTGACCGCAGAAGTAACCATGACAACTGAGTTTCTTGTTTGAAGATGGGAGCAATCAATACATAGAGGGGAAAACCCCACTGTTAAGGATTTATCTTTCTTTTTACTTAAAGCTGAGCTGACAGATGACAAATCTGAGTGTGGTAAATCTTTTGATGTGTGTCAAGCTGCTCTGAGTCCAAGGTGTGTGACTGATATTGTTTTGGTTCAAAGCTGAAATGTCCGGGTCTGTCAATCATACCAACACCAGTACTTGCAGCGTACTCACACACAAGTGTCAAGAACTAATCTAACGGTATTTGGTCGAATGCTCTCTGTATTTAAACACATTTCAAATGTTTCACAGACTCTTTTCAGGCGATTTAACTAACAGGGATCAGTGACTTGTTACTCTTTTACCGGAAATGTAGCTTTACCACTACATTATAGTCTTGGATGGAGTTTGTGTACAGTGCGAGTCGTTAAAGGAATCATTTTAGCAAAGAAGCTAGCCAAGACACAAAAAAGTCAGCCAAGATATGGATGGTCTTTGCAGACTCTTGGCAAAGTTTCTTAAGGTGCGTATTGGAAAAGCAATGAGCTCCATAATGAATGGCACGGCATAGAAGCTCAAAAATAGCTTTGAGCGTGCACAAAACATCTGTGAGATGGTGGTGGTTTATTATTATTATTATGGTAATGCTGTTTCAGGGTCCTGAGTGGAGCATGGTGGCAGAGTTACCATAGATGCATGTGGAGGCAACAGGAAAAAGTCATGCCAGAATAGGGCCATACATGCACTGGTTGATGTGTGGTATAAATGTGCTGCTGACAGAGTATGATGAGGGCACAGGAAAACAACTCATGCAAGAAGCATCAGGATTTTTTTTTTTGACAAATAACATAAGAGGTTGTTTTTTTTTTCACATTTTCTAGCCACGTCTCAATAAGTCCTGCAAATCACTGAGGGAGTTACTTCTCAAGAAGGTTTGAAGTAGTTGAAGAACCTTTAAAGAGATGCAGCTGGTGGACTGAGTGAATTTTTACAATTCCGAGAATTATTTGTGCAACTTTGCTGTTACGCAACTACAAATGTCACAAGCTGCTAGCCTAGAAATCTAGACAAACCATAGCGGTTGCACAAAGATTTTGTTCTGCAGGTCGGTCCAGCCACGCTCGTTTGTAGCCTCAGCAGGTCTACCATTGGCTCGGCTAAGCGTAGGCCCGGCCAATCAGAGTATTCAATGTTTGTAGAGATACGCAGGGTGGGCATAGCTCCATTACAGCAGAGTTTTTTTTTTCAACAACGGCAGCTGCGACAGAAAAACTACAAAGATGGCGGCAGCTCAGGAATGGGGCTTGTTTGAAACAGCTTTGGGCGATTTAGAATTTGGATGAGTGGATAGAGGTACTTCTTCAACGGTGTAGGGCAAACCGCCCCATTGACTGATTTCCATAGCGATGAAAATGTCCCGTTGTTCGTTGCTCTGATTGGTCCTAGCGCTGTCCAATTGCGTGCAGAGACAGTTTGAAAGGCAACGGTAGATTCCGCTCCTACGACTAAACAGTTGCAGTTGTGCAAAACAATTTTATTATCAATCTCAAAAGAAACATTTAAGTTCAAAACTTGCTATTACCATCGATCCTGATAGATAACCTTGTGTGTCTTGTAGATTATCTGGATTTATGCAACTTTTAACCACAGTGCAGAGTGAAGACGAAGCCAGCCAGGCCATCCCTCTAAGCCACCCACTCAGACCCTGTGAGGTTAGTGTCCGAAGCCGCTGTAATCTACTGCAGAGTCCCCGTGTCGAGCAGTATTAATGTAGCATCAGTGATATATGAGGGCTAAGCAGGAGCAGCCGGAGCAGGGAGGTCAGTGAACAGCACATCAGAACACAGCCATAACAGCGAGGCTCGATGACAGATTGGCTGTCTGTCAGCACCAACTACTGATAAAAATATCACACACGCCTAAGCACGGAGGGGTAGAGAGTGACACCTTGACAACTGGACTGGCTGGGTGCAATACAAATACATAATAGATCATAAAGCGAAGGTAAAAAAAATCTTGTCAGAAATGGTGGCTAGACAAAGCTTCTCGGACAAAAATATAACAACATTTCTTTGAAAAAATACACATTACTAATGTTCTCAAATTGTGCTATTAGCTACAAAAGCAGTAACCTACCTCAGGCTTTTGAGTGTTGTCTGTAAATAATGGCCTGTAATTTGTTCTTTGATGTAAAATGTCATGTCTGATCCTCTGAGAGAGGCGCTTTGACCTCTAATGGCTCATCTCTCTAATCTAGGTTGTATACTGTAGATGAAAGGAGGTAAAAACAGAAGCACTGCGGCTTCTGATCACTTCGTGGTAAAAGTTACAAATTCATGCTATGAATAACTTAGCCACGTCCACACTCTGCATCCTGGTTCGGATTCTTTTAATCATTCTAAATAATGCATAAGGCTTGTTGGATAACATTGATATGGTCTATATTCATGCATGAATTTTAATAGAGAAGACAAGAAGGTATGGTGAACAAGGAAGAATTTAAATGATGACTGATTATGTTTAAATCTGCATCTGCAATCGATCTTTGTTTTCTCTGATCTTTTATTAATCTTAGAATAAGTTCAGTGAGCTAAAGTCGTCCTTTTCCTTCAAGAATATTTGCATCCGTTGTTTTCCTGGTAAAGGATGCGGTGTTGGGTGGAGCTTATTTAATGATGCATGCATGCAGCTGTTAAAGGGACACTTTGCAACTTTTTTGTATTTTTAAATCATTTTCTTGAGCCAGTATGTGCTAAAATGACACTTTACAGGGTTAATGAAAGGCCACCCACCCCCTGTCGCCCCCTGTGGCCAGAATATTCCACTTGCAACTTCACAGTTGCCGGTCCAGTCTGTTGGGACTCAGTCAGCCATCACTTCGTCGGCTCCAGATTGTACAGAATAGCGCCGCCAGGTTTCTGACTGGGGCCAGTAAACCATATCAGCCCAGTTTTGGCCTCCCTACACTGACTTCCAGTCTTTTATCGGGCACGTTTTAAACTCTCGGTATTTCTTTTTCGCTTCATTCAGGGAGGTCTCCCTTCTTATTTATCGGCACTCCTGAAGAGACATGTGCCAACACGCTCTCTGCGCTCTTCTGATCAGTGCCTGCTTGTGGTCCCCCGCAGTAGGTGTCAAACCCGTGGTGATTGGGCTTTCTCAGTTCTAGCGCCATCTCTCTGGAATCAGCTACCACCGTCAGTTAGACTTTCTACATCTCTGCAGGTTTTTAAGAGTCGACTGAAAACACATTTTTATCGTCTAGCGTTTCCAGACCTTGCTTGAAGGCTGCTTGTTTTTGTGTGTCTATGCATTATGTCTATGCATGTTTTATAGTTTTATATTGTCATTTACTGTTTTAATTTTTTTTGTTTTTTATCATGTTTTTATGTTGTTCTTCAGCGCCTTGGCCTCCTGTGAAGGGCGTGTAAGGGTTAGCTTGACCTACCTGGCTCTGCCGTCTGCTTCCAGCACGTTTCCTGCATGTTTTAGATCGTGAACACAGTCGATTTGTTTAATTTAGTGATGAATACCTCCTGTAGAAACCAATGAAAGCTGAGGAGACATGTCATCAGTTAGAGTATGGTGTTAAAAAGATGAACGCACAGCAAGGAGATAAGTTTTACTTTCGCCAACGAACACTAGGGGGTGCTAAAACAAGCCAAAACTGACTAGTGTCCCTTTAATGATAAATACACAAGTACTGATACACAGGATGATTACATTTATTAGATACCTGGTCTGTTTGAATTCCTCTCAGACCACTATGCGTCTACAAACATCAGCTATGTCATAAAAAACATAATTTAATGTGGTTTGGAATTTTTTCTTTAGCGGTGACCACGGTGGCCTGGCTTTTATAGATGCATCATAAATGTAATACCATTATTGAGGCAACACAGGAGCTGTTAGGGTTTCTTTCTGGCTGGCCTTTACAAACAAATACGATCATCTGTCCTCATCGACAACTTCCTTTTATAAGGTCAACCAAAGCTCGGCTTCAAGCGCCACCTCGCACGGTTACGTTCTGAATTCAAATGAGGACCGCTCAGCTGAGCGACATAATGTAACGTTTTCTATATCTGAACATCACGAGGACTGGAAGTCATGATGAGTAAAAAAAAAAGGTTTTGAAAGAACTGTCCTCTGTTAATGTCTTAAAATAATGCTGATGATGTTTAATCAACCTGCAGGGGGGTGTTATTGTGCCAGGAACAGTGCATGAAAAATTAAGGAGAATTTTTTTTTTAATCAGAAAGATTTATGGATAAATGTATTCATAAGTCATTACCACTGCACCCACCACCTGGGTCACCTGAGTGGAAGAAACACAGGAAAATGTCATCAAGGAGTTCAACAGATTACAGCAGCAGGATTCTAAATGAATAAAGCAAGGACACACACTGTGTGGGTGACCCAAAATAAAATAAAGGAAGGTATGTGTTGCAGTCAAAGCTCGTTCTGCCCTCTGGGCAACTCTTAATTATTAACTTCTGGCGTCCTTCTCTGACTTTCTCTTCCCTTCTGTTTTGATGGATCTGTTGCATGTTTGAAGTTCTGCTCAACTGTAGTTTTTCAGGCTCACTTCCATCATGACCGCTCCTGTTAGTCAGATTGTTTCCATATTTTATGAGAAAATTTTACAAGTTGGGGCTTAAAACGCAGTTTTGAGACAAATGGATTTTTTCTGCTGAACAGATCCCGCTGCCACTAGTTTCCAGCCACCAGATGCTCCTTATATTACAGCAGATATGTATGCAATATCATACAGTGAAGCAGTGGAAACTTATTGTTTGTAGGAATGAAATTCACAGATAATAAAATTACTAAATGAAAATGATTGTATCCAAATTAGAAATGATTTCAAAACATATTTTACAAACTACTGACTTATACCCAATGTACGGTTTTATATATAATAATCCTTCGCTGCATTAAAATGTCTTAGATATCATTTTAGAGTTTTCTGACTACCACATTTTTCTAGGGTTTAGAAATAAACCTCAGGGTAACACCTCCCCATTCACTCAGCTCAGCTTTAATATAATGAGGTTGTACATGATAGTTTTAAAGTTTAAAGTGCGCTCCATCTGCACTAGTTTAATTCCCATTTCAACTTAGATGACAGGGTATTAAAATAAAAATGAAAACATTTATTTTGATGTTTTCTGGGGCGATAGTGGCAGAGGAGTTAAGTGCCCGTCCCGCAGTCGGGAGGTTGCAGGTTCGTGCCCCGCTCAGTCTGTCGCTGTCGTTGTGTCCTTGGGCAAGACACTTAACCCACCTTGCCTGCTGGTGCGGTCGGAGGGACCGGTGGCGCCAGTGTACGGCAGCCTCGCCTCCGTCAGTGCGCCCCAGGGCAGCTGTAGCTACAATGTAGCTCGTCACCACCAGGGTGTGAATCTGTGCGTGAATGGGTGAATGACAGATTGTGATATAAAGCGCCTTGGGGGGTTCTAGGACTCTGAAAGGTGCTATATCAAATACAGGTCATTTACAGGAAAAGTTGGTGTGTAACCATAGCCGTGTTTCCAGGGGTAAATTTCTGGGTAGGAGGAAGGAGATTGGGAGATATGGCTCGGTCCTCTCAGCCGCTGTGTCTCCATACGCTGTGAATAATCAAGAACCACAAAAAATGAAGTCACTGATCAGCGCCAAAAGGCGTCCATGGACATTAATAGCATTATTTTTAGTTTCATTCTGTCAAAGTACGCCATAATTTAACCCATTCAGGGGACTGGGAGAGTGGCTGTCTGATGTAAAACGCGGCGTTCAATGACCAGAAGAAGTGCCGTTTTTTACGGTGCTCTGTAGGAGACCACAAAGCACGGTGAATTACGGGGTTGTGGGGGGTTTTCCGGCGCATTTTTTTGGTGTTGGGAGTTTAGAAACAAGGATTTTAAAGCTACATCAACGCTGCTTATTTTCTTTTCCTTCCACTCTGCTTCACCAGCAACTTTTCCAAATGTCCAACTTTCCAGATACCGGTTATTTGGCGACGTCTGCTGCTGTCATTTACTACTGAGTTACAACCAATCAGTTTGATGTAACCACAAGTCTGGCTCAGCAACAGGGACATTCCGAGTACACACCCCAGTTCAGGTACGCCGTTGGTCCCTGAAATGGCCCGGAAAATGGTCCTTTTGGATTGGCCCGGTGAAATGGATAAACGCGCATGCCACGAAAGTCCGGTGAAATTACGTGAAAGTTCCAAAACGGGCCTTAGAATGACACTTTACAACAGGATTAGCCTTATAAATGACTAAAACGTAGTTAATGGTGCACGAGTTAAGCTGGGAACACTTGATAAACCAGTAGCTAGAAATGG
>SSNS01000059.1:1636977-1669477 GCA_006937985.1 Aphyosemion australe | reverse complement strand
GGACAGACTGAAGAAAAAAGGGAATGTTTATCGGGCTCCAGCTAAATAGCCTGCATGAATCTCGCTAAACTGAATCCAACTTGGAAATAAATGTGAATGATGAGGCCCAGTGAAGTGGTAACCATCCAGCAGCACCATCCTCTCCTCCCCAGATCGCTCACAGAGTCACTCGCTACTCCAAACATGTCTCTTTCTCCTTCGTTCAAAGCTGCTGCCAGGACTATCTTTTCCAAATGTTGTTTAGCCAACATCCTGGATAAAAACACCTGATCCACACAGCTGCTACTCATCCACTCGAGGACTTTCACATGCAAGAGGAGCCAAATGTCCCGCAGCCGTTTAGGATAAATCATGGTGGCGTTTCAATTAAAATAAGTGCAAAAATGTGAAGGTGAATGAGGGAATGAGTGGTGTAACAACACTAGAGAAGATAAAAACACTTGGCTTGCACTGATGAGCATTCTTGCAGAAATCAGGACTCAAATTCAGTGTTTATGCATTAAAGATCCCCCTAAAAATGTGTACACAAACAACACTTGTCAAAGGACTGAACACCTTAACTAAAGGCATTTTCATTCCATGCATGCTTTTTTTTTAAAACAAGCAGGCTGATGAGCTCATGTGGAAGCAGCTGACAGCTTTGCTGAGTCCAGACTTCTCCCAACACGGGCTTTCAAAGGGCTTGTTAGGGTTTGGAAGGAGCTTTCTCCCCCTTGATGAAAGGAATTTCCCTTGTGAAACTGCTGGTGTGTTGCAAATGTGACATTAATTCATATCCACATCCTGAAAGCTACACAAGATTTCGATAGACACAAAAATATCACCGTGACCCTAAAACATCAGGATGAAAACCCGTTTTAGGAAGAAGAATGTGCTCATGAGCATCTTTTTTTTATTATCCTGAGGCAAATGTAAGCTTTTGAAGCATGTAGACATTGAGTTATCGTTTGGTGAACTAACTAAACTATTCATGAGCTTTTTAAAGATTTTATAGATCGTGAAATTATCCTGAAACATTGTAGCCTAGAAATCTAGACAAACCGTAGCAGGTTGGTCTAGTCACGCTCCATTGTAGCCTCAGCAGGTCTTCCAATGGCTCAGCTAAGTGTAGGCCCGGCCAATCACAGCACGCTATGTTTGTAGTGAAACGCTGGGCGGGCTTAGCACCATTACAGATTCGACGGAGCAAAACAACAAAGATGGCGGCGGCTCAGGAATGCTCGTTTGAGACGGCATCAACTTTGGACGATTTAGACTTGGGCTTTTCTTTGAGACGAGAGTAGATAGAGACACTAAAGGCTTTATTTTGAAAAATAATGGTGTATGGCAGACTGCCCTATTGACTAAATACGCTACGTTGTTCTTTGCTCTGATTGGTCCTAGCGTTGTCCAATAGCATGTGGAGACAGTTTAAAAGACAACCGAAGATTCCACCCCTAAGACTGAGCTCTCTCTCTATGGGTTGTGGCCAGACTATATATTTACATATATAGGTTTTAGGGCTGGGCGATAAATCGAAAATTTATCGTTATCGAAATTTTTGACTCTAACCAATATAATTTTTCCCATTTCAATAAATTTAGTATTAAAAAAAATGAAAAGATGTGTGTAGGTTGGTGACGTTCATGTTCCTTTAAGAAGCTGTACCACCTCGAGTCACATGACAACGTGACTCAACGTAATACATGTGACAGCCCCATCTTTTTGAGCATACATGTAGTTATCGTCCATTTATCGTTATCGAGGTGGACTCCTCAATATAGTGTGATATTGGTTTTAGGCCATTTCGCCCAGCTCTAATAGGTTGGCTTGCCAGACTAGAAACATTGTTCTACGTCACTAAATAAAAAATTTACTTAATCTCTTCATGTCAAAACTGAAATATATGCAAAAGTGCATCAAATTGCAACAATTGTCTCTAACTCTAAACATCAAAAACAATAAAAGTGATGTCTAAAAGGCAAGTCACATTTTCGTCTGACAAAAAAAATCACAATAGTCTTGTTGACATTTAAGATCTTGTTCAACAAAACAAAGCCGAGGACAGACTGCTGCAGATTTTGACAGATACAAT
Organism: Aphyosemion australe; assembly: GCA_006937985.1. Lineage (NCBI taxonomy): Eukaryota > Metazoa > Chordata > Actinopteri > Cyprinodontiformes > Nothobranchiidae > Aphyosemion > Aphyosemion australe. The sequence goes on along the minus strand of SSNS01000059.1, from coordinate 1,667,403 downwards.
AATTCTTTTATGGATTTTTTCCATTTCCCTCTGGTTATTTTGATTTGCACTAAAAGGCTCAAAAAATCTCGAACCAAAGCAACAAATGATCAGAGAATGAAACAGGACAACAAACAACAGAATGTCAATAAATACATTTAAATAAACAAACAATATTATACCCAGACACATTTTAAGGTTAATTTAAATTTATTTATTTTTTCTAACATAGGAATTAAATAAAACATGTCATGTTTACCTAATTCAAGCTGTACAGAACATTTTAACTTTAGTGCATAAAAATATTAGTAATATCTTTAGTTACTTTTTTATGTTATGAGAGGTGTGTACGAGCATCATAATCACTACGACACCAACATAGATTATTAACCCTTGGAGGTCCCTTAGTACATTTTTTGTGCAGTAGTGTTTTTTTACAATGTAGATTTTTTTATAAAACCTGGCATTAAAGGGGTTAAATCTAAAAAACATAAACATATTTTATCATGTTTAGTGAGGGCTGAAGCCAAGGATGGAATCTGTGTAAAAAAATCAGACTTATGAAATATTATATAATTTTAATTACACCTTTTGATCAAGGACATTTTTTTGTGCTGAGAGTCCCCAATGTGGCTTTTTGTTAAAGGGACCTCCAAGGGTTAAAATTGATAAAACTGCCTATGTTAAAGACCAAGTTCACACATTTTTTCAACATATTTGCAGTGGTCTAGTAAAAATTTATGCCTTATTAGTCCATCTCTGTGGGGAAAAAAGCTTTGGCGCTCCTGTTTCAGGAGGTAGAAGTGAGCCAGAGGAGTGGGGAGAAGAAAACAGCAGGATCTATTTGGACATCTCACTTCTGATTGGCTAATAGCAATGCAACTCTTCCACTGCCTTTATTCAACCTGCAACATCACTGTTTTAGCTTCACAAACAACACAAGCCTGAAGGAGTTTTGTCATGTTGTGGAATTGCTAATGCTAACGGTTAACTTCTACTAGTCGAGGCACGCTCTAGTTTCTCCTGGATGCTAAATCAACAAAGCCTTCCCCGTCGCGAACCAAGATGGGTGAGCTCATGAATGCTAATTTTCAGTGTCTCATGTCTGCTGCCCTGATAAACCACTTGTGCAATACTGTTTTAATGTAAAGTTTAAGTTAAAGTCAAAGTCATCATCACACTGGTGAAATTACATTTCCGCATTTGACCCATCCCCGTGGTGGGGAGCGGTGAGCTGCAGCTGTGGCCGCGCTCGAGAACTATTTGGTGGTTTAATCCCCCAATCCTTCCCCTTAGTGCTGAGTGTCAAGCGAGGAGGCATTGGGTCCCATTTTTTCAAAGTCTTTGGTATGACCCGACCGGGATTTGAACCCTGATCTCCAGGTCCCGGGGCGGACACTCATGCCACTAGGCCACCGGAGCTACTGGACTCTTTTAACCGTGTTTGGTTGATTACTGGTCCAACTCATCGACTCTGCCACACTTTGGATTTAATACACTCTTTTGGATTACCTACTTCTACGATCATATATGGAGACTGTTTTCTCAGACCACTCTGCTCTTTTATTTGATGTTAGCTTGCCTGTTCATACTGTCGCTGAGGATACATCTGTCAGACTAGCTCGTGTGTTAAATGAGGAAAAAGCTGTTGATTTTTCTGGCCTATGTTGTATTCGGTACCTGTTACGAATATTTCTTCCAGCACTTTGAATCGCTGTGTGTTGCACTTCTGAATGATACTGCTCCTTTCCTAGGCCTAGGTCAGAAAGTTGGATCTTTGAGGAAATTCAAGCCCTCAGGCGTGACTGCAGGAAGGCCAAGAAAAAAATGGAGGAAGGACAGGCTTCAAATCTGTCATGGCCGGCTGAAAAATAAGTTGGGTTGCTATAATGAGGCTGTGAAGGTGGCTAGGAGAATTACTTTGCCAATATTATCTCTTCTGTTTCGTGTAATCAACGAGTGTTATTTAGGACGCTAAGTTCAGTTATGGATCCAGGTGGAAATAACTGTATGGAAGAGTCAGTGGGAAACAGTGAATACTTCTGCACATATTTTAATGATAAGACTGCTAGTGTCAGGTCCTCAATGTTTCTTTCCACTGCGTGCACTCCCCCGGACCCTCCAACACTTGAATCTGTTTTTGATTCCTTCTCATTGATCTCTCTGGCAGACTTGGAGCAGCTGGTATTCAAGTTGAAACCAGCAGCTTCCCCCCACGATGTTATGCTGGCTTTTTCAAGAAGGTGCTCTCGGTGTTAGTCCCGTCGGTTTTAACAATTATAAATAGTAACCTGGCTTCTAGTGTGTCCCGTCTGGTTGTAAACATACGGTAGTTAGACTGAAACAGGGGTTGGACCCTGAACTGTTTTCTAGTCACAGACCAATCTCACGTCTCCCGTTCTGTGCAAACATTTTGGAGCATGCTGTTTACAGGCAGCTGGTAGTTTAAACTGAGCACAAGCTTTTTGAGCCTCTGCAATCTGGGTTGCAAACGGCACAGTACAGAGACTGCCCTTTTAACCTTTTAAATTACATGTTTTTAGCAGCTGATGCAGAAGAAGTGATGGTTCTTTTGCTGTTGGATCTGACGGCTGCATTTGATACAGGAGATGACCAGGTTCTGTTAGACAGGTTAGAACATTGGGTTGGGCTAACTGGTCTAGTTCTTCAGTGTTCTGTGTGAGCATGGGGGCTTCTTCATCTGCAGACATGCCGCTGACAAGCGGGATGCCACAGGGGTTAGTGCTAGGTCCCCTGTTGTTCTCCATTCATATACTTCTCCTGTGACTGCTTTTGTGGAAGTATGGAATGGGGTTTCATTTTTATGCTGATGACTGTCAGATATATCTGCCAATCTGGGGGACAGGAGGCAAGATACAGATTCTAAAGGATTGCCTTGCAGAGATGCAATTATGGTGGCTAACTACCTCAGTCTGAATGAGAATAAGACAGAAGTGATCGTGTTTACAAATCAAATATTATGACCTGAACTTGTATAGGGCCTTTCAGAGTCAGAGGACTTCATACTTCATATGATATATGCTTCATACTACAGCAAATCATTCATCTATTCACACAACTCAGAAGGCATGCTGTTAATCTAATACAAATTATATATATATATATATATAATATTTTTTCTAATCATAAAAGTCCCAAGAATAAACACCAACCTACACAAAAACAATGCTGTCAGTCTGTTGTTGTTCTGCTACTTCAAGCATTAAAATAATTTAGCAAACATCAAGATCGAAAGACTACCCCAAACATTACCGCATGTATGTTTCCCAGTTTCTCTGAAATGAGTTTGAGGTGTGTTCGGTGCAGCGTTCAGAAGGAAAACACTCAGAAGCACTCGTCCAACAGTGTAAGAGAATGACTGACAAGAAAAATGGCCAACAGTGAGTTGTGACCTGAATTCCAGAGGATCTTTGCAGAAAGTTGCTTTTGGAAAAAAAAACAACCAATTCAAACTTGAAAGAGTAAAAAAAAAAAAATGTGCAAAAATCTGACTATGGGTAAATTAAAACACATACAAGTGTTACAACAAATGCAACTAATGAGGCTCAGTGTTATATCATTACATTCATATGTTCTTTTGTTATCATTTGATGTAAAACTGGCTAAATTTATCATTTTCTCAGGAAATTCAACTGCACATGTTGAAATGAAAGGTGTTTCATTAATTCTTGCTAAAGCTGTATTGTGCTCATGCACCTTTTTAGAATAATAACTCCGTCAGTAGGAGGAATGAGGATGTCCCTGACAAAATTTGTAGTATCACATTAAGGGGGAACTGTCCAGCTACTGTATATGGGCTGTTGTAAGCAGACTTTAACAGAAAAGTACTTTTTCAAGCTGTGTATTTATTTTAAGGAAACTGCAAGTGTTGATGAAAGTTGTCATCAATAAAACCATTCAGTCTAAGGGGGAAATGTAGTGGTTAATGTAGCCAACACTGAAATATCTTTACTTACAGTCCAATTAGAAGCACATATTTATAATAAAATGTTTGTATTTTCAACCAAAGAGGCCGTTTGTACATTTAAAAAGGTCACAAATCCTGTTAGGAGATAAAAACAGCACACCTCTTGGACTTGACACACTCAAAATACCATGAAAATGAGTAGATGAGTGTAATTCCTATCCCACCTCTCTGCAATATATGCTCTAGTTTGTGAAACCTGTAAGAAATTGAAACTAAATGCTGTAGCGAGGGCATGAAATAAAAGCAAAACAACACAAACGTTTATGCTAATGACGGGCAATTATTAGCAGACGTGTCTCCATCTCTGCAGGGAAAAGAGATGTAATAAGAGATGTTACACAACGTTGTCGAGACAGGATCAACAAAAAAAAGTGACCCTGCCTGTGGGAAGAGGAGTCGGTGCCTGGATGTACAATGAAATGATTGTAAAATCTTCTGACATTTATCACAATGCCTTAAAGTCTGAGCTCAGGATGAAAAAAAAGAGAAACACTTGGTAAGGACCACTCAGAGGAATATCTGCAGAGGCTTAAAGAATCATGATCCAAGCAGGGCGAGGTCTCTGATCTGGATACCGACCAACAGGAGCATCGAAATTTCCTTAATAAAAAAATAAACCAGGAACGCATCCATCAAGTACAGAGCTTTGGTTGGTTCAGTTCAAACATAATGATCCCTTTAATGGCTTCACAAATGGTTGAGTTAGACATTAACTGTTATTTATGTTAGATGGTAGAAAACGCTGATTTTACAAAAACGCATCTGAATGACCAACAATCTGTATTAAACATGACTGGATATATTAATAACACGAGAAGCCTGAATAAGTAAATTATTGGTATTAGTAGATGAATGAACTCTATAAATAAGCTCTTTTAGCATAACGCAGCAGCTTCTTTAGGTCTTTATACAGAGAATTGGAAATCAAAATCTTTTTTTGTTTTTTAGATTTATAAAGCGCTTTTCAAGGCACTCAAAGCGCTTTCCATTATTCACGCACCCTCACATTCACACACTGCTGATGATGGTGAGCTACTTTGTAGCCACAGCCGCCCTGGGGCGGTCTGACAGAAGCGAGGTTGCCATTCTGCGCCATCGGCCCCTCTGACCATCACCAACACAGGCAAGTCGGGTTAAGTGTCTTGCCCAAGGACACAACGACAGCAACAGACTGAGCGGGATGCGAACCTGCAACCTTCCGATTGCGGGGCGTCCACTTAACTCCTCTGCAACCATCGCCTCAATCTGTCTGTTTCATAAACATAAAACTATACACAAGTGTGATGTCATCAGTAAACGTAAGCACCTAAATAAATCTGTCAGGTCAAGTTCAACTGGTACGTCCATTAATAACAGCTAATAAACCAGTAACACTGAAAGACATGAGATTGGTCCAATTTCTATTCTAATAACAATGTTTCACATCACAGTAATATAATCAAATCCACGGGCCAACATCTGGGTGTTCCCCATCATAAGTAAAGAGGACGTATGTGTCCACCAGACGTTTTTGTTGTCTGTCATTTTGACAAACTAGGTAAAAAAAATGGTCATGATCAATTTTTTTCCCATCACTTTCATTTTTAAAATAATAATAATTATTCAATATTTAACCTGTTTGTGCTTAATAAAATGTTTAAAGTGATGGGGTGTATTTTCCCTGGCGATAGGGGGCAGTATTTACTGAAATCATTGCAAGCAAGCGGTATTTTCGTGATCGAGTAAGACCTTACCAACAGATGGCCATTAGAGTCAAAAATCCCTGGTAGCGCAATTTTCGAACGAGTACTTCATCAGATTGTTCAACCAGCTCAGTGGCCTGGTGGTAGAGTGTCCGCCCTGGGACTGGGAGATCGAGGTTCGAATCCCGGTCGGGTCATACCAAAGACTTTGAAAAAATGGGACCCAATGCCTCCTCGCTTGACACTCAGCACTAAGGGGTTGGATTGGGGGGTTAAACCACCAAATGGTTCCCGAGCGCGGCCACAGCTGCAGCTCAGCGCTGCAGCTCAGCAGCTCAGCGCTGCAGCTCAGCAGCTCAGCGCTGCAGCTCAGCGCTGCAGCTCACCGCTCCTCCAAGTGGATGGGTCAAATGTGGAGAACAAGTTTCACACACACCAGTGTGTGACAAGTAGTGGGAACTTTAACTTAACTTTCACTTTAACCTCCAGCAAAATGACAAGCACATCGGACTCCCTTACATCACTTGCAAGGAGCGAAGAGGTAAATGTTTAAAACGTTTATGAATGGTGAATGATTTGCAACTGCTTGTTGTGGAAACATTGCGTCTAATATGGCGTCGCCTAGAGACTTACACACACGCCAATGTATTTTAGACCCAATTTTTATGGTTAAATGTTACGAAGCTGCCAATATCTTTCAACAACCGGGTATCACTTAATTCATTTTCAATAACATTTCAATGGATATTTCCAGAGATTAATGGTGAAAATTACACATTGCAACTTTAAAGGGGGCTTGCTGAAGAGGCTGTAAGGCACGAGGTTCTGGACTTTTGCCTTAGACAGACTGCTGGCTGTTTGATTAATTGTTGTAGAGGCTGAATCTGTGCCACTGGAGACTGTAACAAGTACTACTTTAGTCGAAGTTTTAAAGGTGTAGGAAACTTGTTTAATAAATACATTTGCAGTGGTCTCTGGTAGGAATTAATGCCTCGCAAGCCGTACTCAGGGCAGAAAAAGCCCACAATTTCTTGGATCAGCACCGACAAGTCTGCTGCTGCACAGAGTGGCAGCAGACGGCAGGATTTGAAGTCTTATTTCCTGAAATGTAGACATCTCTCGTCTGATTGGATAACAGCACCGTGACTCTACCACTGACTTGCAACGTTGATGTTTTATCTCCACAAATAACACAAGCCTGGAGGAGTTTTTCTGTGTGGTGGAGTTGCTAATGCTAACAGTTAGCTTCTACTAGCCGAGACGTTCTTTGATGATTCCTGAACTTTAAAACAACAACAGCCTTCCCCGTCATGAGTCAAAATGGTCCATGAATGTTAGGTGACAGTGTGACGTAGATCTGTCAGGACTTTCTAATCCTAGAGTTTCACCGTCTATAAATCTGTTAAATTACCTTTTTCATGCTAAAATAAAGCTAACAGTAAACAGCAAGAGCTAACTGAGTAACAGTGACACATCGTTTTATAAAAGCAGACACAACCTCATCTGATGAGGCAAACTGAAACCGTCTGTGAGAAAATACAAGAACCCTCTAATTATTTATACAGATCTCTGTCCAATAATCAGGAGCGCCGTGTTCTGAGCTTCATTTGAGTGACACTGGAAGACCCTGTAACCTAGGGGCCACTTATCAGGTTTATTTCAAAGTCATTCTCCTGCCAGTTATTGCTCTAATGAGAAAGAGAATTGGAAACGGCCAAAGTAGAAAACTGCAGGTCCAACTCTTGAGATTTTTAATCGGTGCATGACTCCTCATTATGAGCAGTCAACCCTATCTTTTCTCTGGTTATTGCTTTTACTCATACCCGTAATGCATCCTCGAGGCGCAGTTTATTTCATCCCATCTCCTCTTCGGTATATTTGGATGGAACTTTATCCCCTGCAAGAAAGACACCGATACGTCCGCTTCTCTGAAGCCAAGAGGCTGAACAAAATGTGCTAAATGAAAACCAGAACGATCTCAATTCGGCCATAATATGCAACGTGAGAAGCGCCACGACGTAAACAAGAGTTCAAATTTGACGGCGTGTAAAAGACGTAACCTCCTTCCACGGTTGCCTCGTCTGACTGCCTGAAATCCCGTGAAGAAGCAGAAGTTGTGTGACAGATGAGACGTAAACATTCAGCCAGCTTGGACGTTCTGATCAAACTGTATTAATCTGGAAGGGCTGCTGCCACTTTGGTGGCTGAGCAGAACAAAGTGAGGAGGCTTAATCTAATTAGACAGCAAACTGTTCTCTATGTGTGAAACACAAATTCTGTCATAACAAAAATCTTGAGTTCTGTATTCCGTGTTTAGACTGAGAAAGTCCTGCTATTTCACAGTAAAGTCACATATAAGATATAAACAACAATTAGGTGCTTCATCGGTCCCAAACAAAACACCTTCACTCAATTAATTGAGCTAAATTCTCTCAAATAAATCTGAAATTATTAGTGAGTAGCTACTTTAGCTGCTTTGATCGCTTCTTCTCACAACCAGATTATTTCTAAAGCTTCCTGTGAGCACTGAACCCATTGACATTTGAAAAGTATAATACAAAACAAGGAATTGATTCTTTTTTTCCCAGGGATCCAGATGTTCCTCCAGCCTTATCTTTAGTGTTTGCCCTCCTACACATGCATCACTGCCCATCTGTTTAATTGTTTGCTGAACTTCAGATAATTAACATTGAGCACCGACCTCGGGGTTTCACCAACAATCCGGTGAAAATTGGGTGAATCTTACCTCAGGGGCACAACTCTCAATTAAAGCCCCGCATTTGTATTCAGCACAGCGGTTTCTCTCATTGTAATGGAAGAATGAAATTGAATGAGAAAAAAATAAGAGAAAAACAAACACAAATGTATGTGCCAAGAAAACTCTATGAAGCACAGCCAGAAGAGATCTTGTTCCTAAAAAAATCTGTCTTCTTCCCTCGAGTGTCCTTCGCTAAAATAACGAGGGTCCCGGTGAAGACTTGCCTACAAAACACGGCATCCTGGGAAATCCACCCACCCGAGGGGGACTCGTAGGTCAATCACTTACAGAGCAGAGCCACCCAGAGCGGATCCAGCGGAGGTGAGCCAGACACACAGAGATGCATGTCTTTAAACGACTGCCTGCAGGGGGACATGGTATCAAAAACAAGCCAAGCTGAGATGGAAGTGGAACAGGCAACGAACAGATGGGCAGGGGAAACTCACGCTGCATAATATTTCAAGCGAGCATCTGTGCAAACACACATGAGTACAGTACCTGCACATCCAGAGAGCTCATAATATGACAAAAATCCAACCACACAGATCCCAAAGCTTAAAGGTCTAGTTCACTAAGAAACATACGGAGTTTCACATGCATGCTGAATGTGAAAATAGTCTTAATATCCCTATTTTCTGCATTAGCCACCAAAAGAAAACAGATGGGAAAACTCTCTGGTCGGTCAGAAAAACCCACACTTTTCATCACGCTGTAAAATTTGCATTCATGGACCCACCTTGGCTTGCGACCATTAAAGGCTGTGTTGATTTAGCGGCCAGGAGAGGCCTGTAGAAGCTAATCGTTAGCATTAGCAACTCCAAAACATGGCAGAACACGTTCGGTTTTGAGTTATTTGGGGAAATAAAACATCAATGTTACATTTTTTACCCAAGAAATAAAAATGAACGAAGGCAGCGGAAGAGTCAAGTTGCTGTTATCCAATCAGAGGTGAGATGTTTGCATTTCATGAATATTAATGACTAAAACTTGCATTCCTTGCTTGCAAACTTGCTTCTAAGTGCTTAAAGATTGTTTTAAGTCTGTTTTGATTGCTTGCACATATTGTATACGAGAACAGGCCCTGTCTTTTATATCTGTTTTTATCTTATTTTTATTTTGTTTGTTTTATCTTATCTAATATGTCTGCTGTTCTTTAGTGTAAAGCTATTTATGTCTCTGTTGCTGCTGGCTCTTGGCCAGATCATCTCTGTAAATGAGAATGGATTCTCAATCGACTCATCTGGTTAAATAAAATGAATTAAAAAAAAATTCATACCATTTTCCGCCCCCAAATTCTTTGGCTAAATTCTACTTCCTGAAACAGGAGCGCCAGAGCTCTTTTTCCCCACAGAGAATGACTCACGAGATTCATTCGTACTAGAGATCACAGCAGATTTATTGAAATAACGAGTGTAGACTTGCTTTAAATCGTACCTCTCCATACTAAAATCTTTCTCTAAAAATCAATGGATCTAATCGGTTTTTCCCATTTTTCACTTTTCTGCTAACTCTTCTCCAGCTCCTGTCTCTTTCTATCAATGTCCATCTCTCCTCTTAGCTTCTCTTCATACTTTGTTGAGTTTAAGCTCACATACTCAATTTTTGTAAACATGACAATTATGTAGATTTGATCCATAGTTTAAATGTAAATGTTGATGATGATGATGTACACACACTCAGAAAAATGTCATTAAAATATCAGCTTCACTGCAAAAACTGATTTCTAAGAAAGTAAAAAAAGTCTCATTTTTAGACATTTTATCTTATTTTTTAGTCTAAAAAGACAAAAGAAACTTCTCTAGGAAAATTGCATTACTTAAAATAAGGCAAATTTTCTTAAATGTGGTCCAAATTTTCTTGTTTTGAGTAAAAAAAAAATCTGTCAATGAGGTAAGCAAAACATGCCAGAATTCTTAAAACTACACAGCAAATTCAGCATGCTCAAATTAACACTGTCAGAGTTGATTTTAACACTTTTAAAGTGTCTATATGGGTCCACACCAGAAAGAGTTCATTCTGGAGAGTTGGTACTTTAACTCTGATTTAGTGTCAAAAACCAACTCTTCCGGAGTTGACAGTTTAACACTGGTGTTAGAGTTAATATAGTAACTCTTAACACTGGTGTTAGAGTTAATATAGTAACTCTTAACACTCACACTCTGTGGGAGTTCAGAGTTAGCTTTTCAGAAGTTATTTTTTCCCAAAATGACACCTACAGAGTTGACTAAGAAGCACTCCTTTTTAACACTCAGGTTTAACTCTCATGTCAGTGTTACACATCAACTATATAACACTTTTAGTGTTAAATTAACTATTTGGACCAAGACCCCAAAATTAACACTTTTAAATTTGCCGTGTAGCAAAATAATCAAAATTTTGATTAAAACTAGCAAAATAATCAACATTTTGATTTATTTGCTAGTTTTAAGATTTTTTTGCTTACCTCATTGTCAGATTTTTTTTACTCAAAACAAGAAAATTTGGATCATATTTAAGAATATTTGCCTTATTTTAGGTCATCCTATTTTTCTAGACAAGCTTTTTTCTCATTTTAGACTAAAAAGACTTTTTTTACTTTCTTCCGTTTTTGCAGTGCATTCCCACAGTTCTGTGTTACCGAACACTTGTCAAGTATGACCTCGCCGTTGTAAACATACTTCCAAACCAGGAGAAGAGCTAATTAATATCACATTAATTAAAACAAAGGTCTGACGTTATGAACACCACCAGCCTCTTTCAATTAAAAATATCCCCCAATTTAATCGTGATGCCATTGTGAGCATTATTGATAACTGGACTCTTGAAGCCCCTCACAAAACCTGTGAACAAAAGTCATCGCCCCCTCTTGCAGCCCTCCCCGCTCTCAGTATTTACAGCATCATCATGTATGACGGCATTTTTCTTCTGAGATGTCAGTTTGTACCCGGCTGATGTGAAGTTTGGCGGTATTCAAAATGACACAAGACGTAGTAGGTCCTTAATCAATTTTAGCAGAAAAGCAATTCTCTCCAAGGTGACCCTCTTTGCTTCGCACCGAGTGACAGTAATGAGCATTTTAAAGCCAGAGCTGAGACAGGTAACCCTCGTTCTTCTCATCAGCGGTTTATCCATCACCGACGCCTTCATGTTGACGGGATCAAAAAGCAGGAGGGGGATAAACACAGAAACAATCCAAACTTAAACACAAAGCTCCAAAAAGACCAAGTGAAGGATCTTAGTTAGCTTTTAGCCGTTTTCATTTCATTAGCATTTGACAGGAAAAGCATCATCGCTCATACGCCTGAACGGGCCTGAGGTCGTGCGTCGTGTAAACACACACACACAGAGTGAATCACCTGTCATGAGGAATAATAGTCATTAGTTAACCAAGAAATAACCTAATCACAACGAGCTGCCTTCAAGCCTGTTTTGATAAATACCGCGGCCGGTGCTAAACCGCCGAAGTGACGCCAATGAAATAATCATTGGAGGCTTTTTCCCAGATAGCAGACAAACATGACCTGGTATCTCTGGGATCCATTTGTCTTTCCTCCCTCTCTCTTGCTCGCCGCTGAATCTTTATCGAATAAATGTTAAGGCGACCTAGGCACAGATGACACATTGGAGTCTACGACGCAAGCCCTTAATTGAAGCCTATTTATCACTTAGGATAGCTGAATTGCCGGTGAGGAGAATGAGAAGGAGAGTAGGTGGCGAGAGGGAGGCCAAACCGAAAGAAAACAAGACTGACGCAGGAGGAGACTGGAACAGGTTTAATTCCTCTGATAGAAACTGTGAGGTTTATTAATCTATTACGTTAATGAGGATAAATTATAGTTATTATTGGAGATGCATTCATGAATTAATAAAATACTTTTAATCTGGAAGCTGTTGGGAGTTTTTGTTTACTTTTTGAGTAATCTTTTAAAATTAATGGAATCACACGATAAATAGACATAAGGCGTGAGAGGGACTGAGTTAACGGAGAGATACAGTTGCATAGTAAGCATGTTCTACATCTACACCGACTGCTTCTGCCTGGGGTGAGTTGTCATGCGTCTGCATGGGAGCACATACGTATTCTGCCAGGGTTCGCTTCGTTACATCGACCTGGAGTGTAATTAATCAGGCAGGTCAGGTAGGACATCAATCACTGCTGTCTTTGACATGGTCATGAAAGAGCCAAACACACACACACACACATGAACGATGTATCTCAGGCATATTCACCAGTACCTCCCAGAAGGTTTCTAAGAACAGAACAACAGACTGTTAGCCTCGGGGACAACCAGCAGAGTCAGGGAGTGACAATCATTAGTTGTACTGGTGGGTATTGGAGGACTCTCTGGCTGAAAAAGCACATTTCAGTCTTGGATGATGTTGAGAAAACACTAGGGATGTTCCGATCACATTTTTTTGCTCCCGATCCGAGTCATTAGATTTTGAGTATCTGCCGATACCGAGTCCAGATCCGATACGTCAGCAAAGCATTAAAATAAGAAGAAAACAGGAAAAACACGTCCTTTAATTTTTGTATTATTATTTAAGTATTTCTTTGTTTCTGTATTTATGTCATTTCCTTAGTTTATCTGCCAAAAAACATCACTTGTTTAGGAAGTACATTGATAAAAAATGTGTTAATATTATGAATATATTCAAAAGTAGTGGAGTTGCTCATATTTCAAAATGTTTACGGTCTCATTATGAGTGATGCACATCATTGGTGTTTTCCTCCAAGAAACAAAGAACACTGATGTAGAGGAGCTTATGGAGATTAAAAGTAAGCCATTGTTGTTCTGTTTGAAAATCTCGATCTCAGGATGAATTTAAAAAGTGTTATTTGTTGTTTTATAAGGTTAAATCCGATCTTTTTCACCCAAATCTTTTGAAAATCACGTGATTTCCGATTCCGATCACGTGATCATCCCTACGGAGCATCCCTAGAAAACACACTTTTCTTTGTACGGTGATTGTTAAGAGATCGACCAATATGAGTTTTCTATTGCCAATACCAATGCCAATATGTAGAGGTCATGTATGGCCAGTATGATGGCTGATATGTGCTGCCAATCTTTTGGACCAATTTTCATGTCCGATATCTACAGGTTGTCTGCCTTATTTGCTAAAATGTCAATAACAGCAGTGAATGCATAACATTTCTCAACCTGAATCTGTTTTTTAACTCTGAATTTAAAGGAACACTTGGCAGTTTTGGCTTGTTTTTAGCACCCCCTAGTGTCCGTTAGTGAAAGCAAAAGTGAAACTTATCTCCTCGCTGTGTGTTTGTCTTTTTAACACCTTAATCTAACTGCTGAAACGTCTCCTCAGCCTTCATTAGTGTCTACAGGAGCGGTTCATCACTAAATCAAACAAATCAGCTGTGTTCATGATCTAAAACATGCAGGAAACATGCTGGAAGCAGACTGCAGTGCCAGGTATGTCAGCTCCACTTTACTAAGTCCAACAGGGACCCGACCGCCACTCTGAAGTTGCAAGTGCGGTATTCTGGCCACAGAGGGCGGTGGGGGTCTGAGTGACATTTCATTAACCCTGTAAAGGGTCATTTTAGCTGTGAAAAAAACGATGCGCCGAACCGGAAATGCTTCTGCAGCAGCGCTTGGGCACCAGATTGTGAAAGAATGGATAACGCTAGAAACACGGCGATTCTTCCTGATGCAAGAAGTGAGTCTACTCTTTCTTTTGGTAGTTTTGGCGTTTACATGATCCTAGAGCACAATGTTCAAAAAACAGTAAAAATGCTCAAAAACGCTGGCAGTCAGGGGCTTTCTGATCAGAAAACGGCTGGCAGTGAATGAGTTAAACAAATCAAAATGCTGACCAAGTTAAATGTCCAAACCTGAATAAAAAGAAATTTCAGTTGAAAATAATGTTTTAGAGCAATAATGAAGCAAATGCTTGTCAGGTACTTTAAAATGCAGCAGCACTGGGGTGTTTGTGGATGTGCTCGGCTTTAAATCGACTCTACGAAAGAGGTCTATCAGCTGATGCCGACATAAAATAAATAGTAAAAATTAGCCCCATATTTTGGTCTATTTCTAGTTATTTTACATGACCAACTTGTATACTATGATCAGTGTTAGAAATCATCTCTAACATTTTTCTTGATAGTCAAACTGAAACAAAAACAAACAACTATTTCCTCTTCGTTTCTCTATAAAGGTAAGCTGGAGGGCAGGGGAGCGCTAACATAAAACCGTGGACGTGTCTTTGAATTTCCAACACTGACACTGCGTCCTTCTCTGTTCTCGCCTTTTCGATTCAGTTACATTCACACCTCCAACCACGTGATCAAATTATCTGACACCTGGATCTGGACTCACAGGTGACAATGACCCAAATGGGTGACACACACCTGGGAATCCAACTGTCTATAGCTCCTCTCCCATCTCATCTCTCATCTCACTGATATGCTTTGATGAAGCTTCAGTGTTGTGTGAAAACACTGAGGTTGGAACGAGGGCTTCAAGTTGATTTACAGCTGATGGGCCTGTGAGCTGATAACGGATGCACTCCCAGGGCTGAATCTAGGTATAAGGTCTGTGGTGGGCAATGAATGCAGGACAGCACTTCAACCAGCAGTGTGGCTGTCTTTCTTTTTTATTCCACAATGACAGTTTGGAGTGTGTGTGCACACGCTCACTATGTAGAGCTATCTAGCTTGTGTGAGTTAATAGAAGGAAACAGAGCTGATAAAACAACCCTGACACATGAAAACGGGCTAAATGACTTGTGGCCTGAAACTCTCAGTCGTGCAGTCACAACTGGAAAAGCGTTTTAGATAAGAGGTGAAAATAAGCGATGTATAGTTGAACTTGTTTGTAATAATTTACAGATACACGTAGATTGCAAATGAATCAATAGGGCACTTATATATTAATGCATTTGGGATTAAATCTATTTGCACAGGTTTAATTCATCCTAACCAAGTAGAATACCAGCTCTATACCCTTTGCAGGGTCCTAGAAGGTGCATGGGTATTCACCTAGTCAGCATGTGTTCAGTGGAGTTGGAGAAGAAGTTTGCTTCCCTTGAGGAATCCTGTGGGGGGTATCAAGGCACATATAAAGGGGTAATAGGCTCCTTGAAACGGGCTGTTAGGTTCCGATATGACCGGTGTCAGAGCTTGGGCCACATTGCCAGCAGTAAGTTGGGCTCATTTCCAGTGAGATTTGGACTCTGCTAAGGCTGCCCTTTGTCACAGATTCTGTTCATAACTTTTATGGGCAAGATTTCTAGGTGCAGCCAAAGTGTTGAGGGGATCCCTTTTGGTGGCTGGAAGGTTTAGCTCTCAATTTACCAGTCGATCTACGTTCCTACCCTCACCAATGGTCACGAGCTTTGGGTAGTGACCGAAAGAATGAGATTGCGGATACAAGCGGCCAAAATGAGTTTTCTCAGCAGGGTGTCTGGGCTCTCCCTTAGAGATAGGGTGAGACGCTCAGTCATGCGGGAGGGACTCAGAGTAGATCTGCTGCTCCTCCACATCAAGAGGAACCAGTTGAGGTGATTGGACATCTGGTTAGCATGCCTCCTCGAAGCCTCCCTGGTGAGGTTTTCTGAGCACATTCTACCGGGAGAAGACCTAAAGGAAGACCCAGGACACACTGGAGGGACTATCTCTCGTCTGGCTAGGGAACGCCTTGGGATTCCCCCGAAAGAGCTGGCCCAAGTCCGGGCCTCTCTGCTTAGGCTGCTGCCCCTGTGATCTGACCCCGGATAAACACAACAAAATTGATGGATGGATGAATGGAGTTTCAAAACTACGTTCACTTTAAAAAATAACAAATAGCCTTTGTGCATGAAGATTGGATCTCTTGTACATTTTTTTTCCACTTCACAACCCTTCTTCTGGTGCCATTCCTGCTGGAATGTGTTCTTAAAGGGGACCTAGAATGTAAACCAACATTTTCCTCGTTGTTGAATAAGACAGCTTGGGTGGTCAACAGTAGCATGCCAAAAAGTCAAAGCCGTGTTTGACCTACTTTTTATGTAAATTAGAAAGTTGAAAAAGGTGAGAGAAAAACTTCTGTTCTGAGAAAGTCTTCCTTAACACGTCATAGAGGGGAGCCACGCCTCCTCAAACCAGCATGTGTCTGAGGCCTTCTGGGGAAACCAACCATCAGCAAGCAGCTCATTATCATATTCATGTCCTGGCTGAGTGGGAGGGGCTAAACAGCTCTTTTCACTGAAGGTCTGAGTAAGGGAGTTTAGAATGGCCTGTACCAGGCCTCCTGGGACAGATGAAAGCCAAAAAAAATTTTTCTTATGCCTTATAGAGGCTCAAAGTTCTGTTTAAGATTGTTGATCAACTGCATTCTAGGTCACCTTTAAAACATTAATTCACAAAAAATCTTTAACTTGCTTTGTTCAGTTGTTTTATATTGAATCCCAATGTGTTGAATTGATCTCATACTGAATCACATCATATAGTGATTAAGGACTTCATCATATCGAGTCACTTTTTGTTGATCATGACTGTTTAGGGGCATCGGATCATCGACAACACATCGAGCCACAGACCCTGCCTTGAACAACCATAATGATGAGTCTTTAAGAAGAAAAACAAAATTAATAAAATAAAAAGCAGCTGCTTTACTTTATAAACCAACCCACTAAAGGCAGCTTTGTGGGATATCTGGAATGTTATTACAGTTTGAAATTGCACATTTCCTCAAAAAAGACCAGTCATTTCCCCCTGTCATTCTAGAAGGATTAACTCTCATTGAAAGGCTTTAAAAAAATTAACAAGGATGTAATAAAAAAAAGTGCCAGGCTACAGTGCCTGTCACTATATTTACATACTTTAATACTTTAAGGTCCAGAAACTTAAATTCTATTAGCTGAAGCAGTAAAACGGCGTAGGGGAGACAGAAAACCATCCCGACCATAAATTAACTCTGAACTGCAACACTTTTCATTCTGCAGCAAAAAGAAGCTGGAAAACAAAAATCAACCATCAGAACTTTGAGATTTCACTTCAAAAACACCGTAGCAAAGAATCGTTCAGTCACTAAACACTCTAGTGTTCAACATCGGAGCTAAAACATCTCAACTGAGGCATCATTTCATTATTTCCCAAAACAGTGTTTATAAGTCTTGATTTAAACTTTCCAGTAAACGGCAACCAAGATTACAAACAAATAAACAAACACTTTTTATATAAAATTAACCTTCAAAAGCAACATTTCCTAACTGTGGCCTCCAAAAATAATTAGAAAACACAGAGGAGAGGATTCTATAATGAAGCTGAAGCTTCATGGAGTCAAGATGTAAAGAATAAAAAAAGGACAGAAGCGCCTAAATATAGCTTCTATTAATTTAACAGGACAAACTAGTAAATTTACATCATTTTCAACTAAATAACCACTAATTCAGACTATTGCCAACTGTTTTTTTCCCAAGCAAAGACAGTTAATGTGTTTGGTTTAATTTTTACAAGAACTAATAAGTTTCATATCAAACTCTGAGATGTGCAGTTTACAGACGATTATGCAGAACAAAAACACGCACGCCGACCTAAAATAAATAAAAATAAAAAGCAAATAGATACAGATTATTCTTCTATTGACAGTTTTTCTGCCACCCTGTAAAAAAATTTTAAATAAAAAAAAAAGAAAAATCTACTATGCATTGTAGCAAATTTATCAGAGACATTAACACCACATCACAACAATTAAATGGTTTAATTAATTACATATGATTATTGTACTTTTATGAGAGTATTGTGGGGTTTTTTGTATTAAAATATTCTTGAAAATATAATTTTTGTTTAAAGTAGATTTTGTCATCCTCTAATTATAAATGACTCTATCAATAACAATTCTATGTTAGTTTAGTCCACGTTGGTTTTAGGATTTTAAGGTAGAAAATATACATTTTAGACATATAAAACATTTTTAAGGTGTTTTATACAAGGTTTAAGTTGCTTTATTTGCAATTTTTGCTAGAAAATGTGACATTTTCAGGCAATATAGGAATTTGTTTTGCAGAAGGTCTCCCATAACAAAATCTAAATGAAAGACCAGTAGATGTAAAATAGCCTAAAATAGAAAAAATATATTTAAAAAGAGGCTAAGCAAGCATAGAGGCCCATGTAGCGATAAGTTAGAAGAGATAAGGTTGGTATGGTGAATAAACATCCAACATGTCCAATATTATATATGATACATTAGATGCAGCACAAATTAAATCTAGGCCAAGATGAAACCTCAGCTAATTATTTTATAAAGGATTTGTCATCAGAAATTTAAAATCTGGATTTAGAAAGTTTGCAAAAATATTAATCTCAAATATTGTGTAATAAAAAACATCAAATTAACAGCGAGGCCTAAAAACTTCCCACCATCTCCACATAAAATTACAAAAATGATCCTCAAAACAAAACCCAAGAGGAAGAAACCCTGAGAAGTTTTGTTAAACTGTTGTTTTCTCATCTGAGTGAGAGAAAAAAGACACAAAATAATTGCAGAGTGTTTTGTCACTGGACTAAATATACGTGTGTGAAAGATATAAGAGAAGGTAGAAATGGAGACAATGAAATGAAGACACGCAGAGGGAGAAGAGGCAACAACAGCCCAGAGCCGACCCAGCACCCAGACATATGGCTGTGATGGAGCTAATACTCAGCTGTGGGCCACAGCGAGGTGTTACCGAGTGGCTGGAGGCGCAAAAGCAAACCCGCTCCAAGTGAAAGGTGCCACTGGGATTCAGGTGTTGTTTATGAGCTTGTTTTACAACATTAGTGGTGGGATAAAGTATTAAGCAACATGAGGGCAGTCACTGAAATCAGAACTCAACGCTTCTTAGTCTGAATCTATGCTTTTGCAACACAAAATACCTCCTTTTGCTGTATTTGCAGAGTTCATTATGGCATCTTTTCTCAAACGAGACATGGAGAACCATCATCCACCAGGAAAACTGCTATTAAAGAGGGAGGCAGCACGGAAATATATACATCAAAGTATTGAGCGGAGTTTAGAACGAGTCCACTCAGTTATTTCAAGTTGATCTGTAATTTCCATATTGACTTACATGAGTTTGAAGCGATAAAGCATGGCGGCGTGGCTTGTAGTTTAAACATGAACTGTAAAAATCAATTTGTCACAAAGCGTTCACCCTGATGCAAAAGCTCCAACTGAGATTTCATGTATGAAATGTGGATTTTGATTGTAAATGGAAAAAAAAATAGGTTTAAATTTATCTTGTACAGTTTATACAACAGGTTTTAGGCATTAACTTATAAAAACGTCTCACAGCAAAGTCATTCTTTACACTACGCTTATTTCAATACATTTGCTGTGTTCTCTAGTGCGAATAAATGCCTTGTGGGTCGTTTTCTGTGGGGAAAAAAGCTCTAGCGCTCCTGTTTCAGGAAATAGAAGGTAATCAGAAGAGTGGAGGGCAGAAAACTCTCGTTTAATCAATATTTTTGCAGTGGTCTCTAGTAGGAATTAATGCTTTGTAACTCTGGAGAAAAAAAATCTCAAAAGCGCCTGAATCAGGAAGTAGAAGTAAGCTGGAGGAGGAAGTAGCTTCAGACGGCAGGTTTTGGACTTATTTCCTGATATTTGGACATCTCGCCTTGGATTGGCTAACAGCAACACGACTCTACCACTGACTCTGTTTGCTTTGCAACGTTGATGTTTTATCTCCACAAATAACACAAGCCTGGAGGAGGTCTGACGTGTGGTGGAGTTGCTAATGCTAACGGTTAGCTTCTACTAGCCGAGACGTTCTTGTTCTGTTTCCTGGGCGAGTCAAGATGGGTGAGTTTATGAATGTTAAAGGCTGAATATGGAACACGAACGCCAAAGCGACATCTACTGTGTGGAGGTTGTAGTTGCAACAATAAAACAAGGTTTCCAGCCGTCGGGATGCCGATACGTAAAGTGAGCAGCCAGCACCATGTGCAGTGACGACCTAAACTCACTCTGGTTTTAGATTTTTTACGGTTGCTCCTCTTCTGAGAAGGATAACGACATCTTCTGGGCTCAGAAGCAGCTGCTTGTCTTGCAGAGTCCACCATTTTCCACAGTGACATGCCTCGCTGTGCCGAGCGGAAACCTGCAATGGTGCCCTCTACTGGCTGGTAGATGTAAACATAAACCCAGTGTTGTGCCCGCCAAAATAAATATTTGATTATTTTTTAATTAAAATACGCACACCTCTAAACACCCCGTAGAGGCATTATTTAAAAAATTTATATAGCTTTTTATGAAATTGTTCCATATTCAACCTTTAAGTGACAGAGTGACATAGATCTGTCAGACTTTTCAAACCCTAGCGTTTCACCGTTTATTTTCTCTCAGAAGCTAATGCAGGAGATAGGTGTAGGAGACTATTTTCATGTTCTGCATCATTGTGATGGTCTTATCTCAAAAAGTATTACATGGTTTCTCCGTCAACCTCCACTTTAACAAAACAAGCTTGTTTTGATCAATAAAGTCAACTTTTGTAGTAAACTACTAGAAGCTAGCATACATATGATATGTGGCATGTGTAAATCATTCCCAATCAGCCCTTTTAGTGTTATTCATGTAGCTCGTGTATCACAAAAAGCACTTCTGCCTTTAAATCGTTTTACTACGTCTTCTTCTGAGGCCTTCGGTAACATAAATCCACCTCTAATAGAAGTGTACTCAACCAGAAGAGCTGGAAACATGTTGGTAAGAGTGCAGGGCCTTTAACGCCCAGATTTGCTGGTCTTCTTAGTGAGTTAATAAAGACCTTCCTTGGAGGTTTTCTCAAGCAGAGCCACTGGCACCTTGACATATTACTCCTCCACTAACAGAGTCTGGGGATAAGATTGGTGTTTCACAATAAGCCAGTGCTGGATTGTCGACAGACTTACTGCAGGGGAACAGGGAACCATTTCTTATATTACACAGGTGCAACTGGGTGTTTTCTTTCTCATGGCGGTATCTAAGTGAGGTTTGTAATTAGACATGGCAGTTAAAGATTATTCTTCGTTATGCAACATATAAAGTTTGCGGTTCAGTCTGAGACCGAGTTTCCTCTGCACAAGGGGAAGGACGGGGTCTGTCTGAGTAGTTTGTTTGATAGAGATTAGTTTATGAAAACATATTTATTAGCTGAGAGTAATGAATAAATATTATAAAACTGGATAATCTGTTTGGATGCGTTTTGTTTGGCGTCTGTTCTCAGGCTCAGTCCGCCCTCCGGAACACACAAACGTCTCACAGAGATGATGCGATACGCCAAGGATAAACAAACATCAGACCACAAACCAACATTAGACACATCCAAACAAGACACACAGCATCAATACTAACACGCAAACACAAACTCCGTCTCTACAGGCACAGACAGACACGATGTCCTTCACGTAGGACCTCAGCAGGTGGAACGCCACACACACACACGCACACGCACACACACACACACTCCTCAAGTCTGCCAAGTAAAGCCTCTGCAGCATCCTGTCGGGTCCCAGCCCATCTGATATCCTTTGTGTCTGTCTTTCAACTTTCTTCTCATTTCTTTCACCCCATCTGTATCCTCTCCTCTCTCTCTCCCCTTCTGTTTAATCTGCCATTATGACTGATCGCTTGCTTTCCCACAAGCCCTCTGCACACTGTGAATCTCCTTCAAACGAAGATCTGACAGCTGACATGAGCTAACGATAATTTATCCAAACTGCATGACAGGGCAAAATATCTACGCGATTAATACGGTCTTAATTGGAAAGACGACTCTGTTTTTGTAAACTTTAATCACAGGAAACACGAGTGGCAAAAAAATAAACGCAAGCATAGCAAACACACACAGACTGTGTGTGTTTATCATGCTTGCTTTCCATCTGCCTGCTTGTTCAGTCGTGTATTCTTTACACGGTTATTTTTGTTTCTCCACCAGCTCATTCTCCTCGTCCTCACACCGTCCATCCTTCAACCTCACAGGCAGCCTTTTTCTTTCTCACATCTTGTGTGTTCATAAAGCCATCCCATGTTACGCAGCCTCTTTTGTTCTAAAGTAATATGTTTTAGCTTTAAAAGATCAGATAGAGCAGACATAAGCATGAAAGCATTTGAAAATACTATCAAGCTATTGTTTTGTGGCTGTAAACTTGTCAACGTGAGAAATCCCAATTGTTTCAGTATGAATGTTTAATGTGCTGATATAAAAAAAAAAACCAGGAATGCTTCAGTTTATAAGAGAGAGAAAATGTTGCCTGCCTCGGAGACACGAAGCGATAACGGAGATAGAGACATAATGGATGCTGCAGAGTCCCAAAAGCAACAGAGTTTTGAAAACAATAACACAGGTTCTGGTTTTCAGGGTGATTATCTGCAGATTGGAAAAGACAAATAAAGTGTTTCTTGTGACTTCTGCCAACAGCTCCCATTGATTATTATAGTTAAGATGTTGTTTCTGTCTTCTGTTGATCTGGTCTACTAGCATCTGTGATTCCTAAAAGGTGTGGTTCACTTGTTTATTCAATACAGTTGCAGTGGTTTCTAGTGGGAATGAATGACTTGTAAGTCGTGCTCTGGAGAAAAAAAAAGCTCTGGTGCACCTGTTTCAGGAAGTAGAAGTGAGCCAGATAAGAGCTGAGCTTCAGACGGCAGGAATTGGAGTTTTATTTCCTGATATTTGTACTTCTCGCCTCTGATTGGCTAACAGCAACGCGACTTTACCACTGACTGTTTGCTCTGCAACGTTGATGTTTTATCTCCACAAGCCCGAAGGAGTTCTGCTGTGTGGTGGAGTTGCTAATGCTAATGATTAGCTTCTACTAGCTAAAACGTTCTCTGCTGTTTCCTGGACGCTAAACCAACAACAGCCTTCCCTGTTGTTAGTAAATATGGGTGAGTCCATGAATGTTAAAGTCATACTTTGCAACTTTTTCATATTTTTAAATCATTTTCTTGAACCAGTATGTGCTAAAATGACCCTTTACAGAGTTAATGAAATGTCACCCAGCCCCTATCGCCCTCTGTGGCCAGAATATTCCACTTGCAACTTCAGACTGCCGGTCTGGTCTTTTGGGACTTAGAAAAAAATTTAACTGACATGCCTGGTGCTGCAGTCTGCTTCCAGCATGTTTCCTGCATGTTTTAGATCATGAACACAGCTGATTTGTGTGATTTAGTGATGAACCGCTCCTGTAGACACTAATGAAGGCTGAGGAGACATTTCAGCAGTTAGATTAAGGTGTTAAAAAGACGAACGCACAGCGAGGAGATAAGTTTTGCTTTCGGTTCCACAAACGGACACTAGGGGGTGCTAAAAACAAGCCAAAACTGCCCAGTCTTCCTTTAAAGTCAAGGTCAATTTTATTTGTCTAGCACATTTTAAACAGCTGATGCTGACTAAAGTGCTTCACAACATGAATAGATTATAATACAAAAATAAAAATGAAAAAAAAAAAAAAAAGATCACATTTATATATATATAAAAAAGTTTTTATATATAAAATAGGTGTGATAAAATGTTCGGGACACTCCTTGATAAAAGCCAGTTCCTAAAAATAGGTCATCATAAATAATTTAAAATGCAAAAAAAACAAAAAACACTAAGCTAAAGAGAGGTAGAAAATACCACATCTGTTCTTAATTAAAAGACAGCTCATAAAACTCTGTCTTTAACAAAGTTTTAAAATTACTCAGAGTCTGAGCAGCCCTAACATTTGCAGGAAGTTTGGTCCACAATCTGAGGCCTGCCACAGTTAGCATTTCACCGTCTATTTTCTATCAGAAGCTAATGCAGGAGCAGGTGTAGGAGACTATTTTCATGTTCAGCCTGCATGAAAAACTCAGAGTGACTGATTATAATCAGAAATAATAATTAGAAAATAGTTTTTCAGTGTTCCACACCTTTAAACAGCAGACAGCAGCATTAAATCATCTTGACAAAACAGCTCTTTATCAGAACCTTTCTGCTGTGTTTAGCTGTAGTTTTCAGACGAGGGTTTAGGAACATCCGACCACCTCTGGTGCAGGTGGAGATATACAGAGCTTATAAGGAAGGAGCGAGGGGAGCGAAACGTTCCTATGATCGATAAATCGTGACGCTGCTCCTGCACTGCTGAGCAAGAGCTGTGCACGGGTTGTTTGTTGTTTGGAGATTTGGGTCGTAGGTTTTATCTGATTCCAGACAGAAATGTCAACTTGCTGTGGTTGTTTCCAGTCAGCAGTGGAGTGGAAAAAATAAAAGGTCTGGACTCAGGCAAAGTCGTTCCTGTAGCTTAGAAATCACTCATATTCTGATGTTGGGTTTCAAATGACTAAAATAGGATATTATGCAAAACTCACCGTTTGCAACTATTTCATACCTGTCAACTCTCCAGTTTTGGCCAGGAACCTCCCGTATTTTACCCATCTTTTTACCACCCTCTCCCCATATTAGTATTTCCCCAAAATTTCCTAGAGAATCCCCAAGAGACACTCCCTCCACCACCATGGAGACCTGAGACAGGGGAGAGATATACCCCCCCTCCCACCCCTGCTTTTAAGGAGACCTGAGTGAGGTGGATGCTTGACCCCACCTCCATCTCCCACATATTTAAACCAAAAACATGACAAGTATGTCCTTTGTGCTGCCATGTGGCTCTCTGCTGCCTCTGTGCAGGGTTAATTTTGACAAGAAATTTTAATTTAATCTTTTTACTAAAATTCTTTTTAATTTTAGTCATGATTTACTCATCTAACCCTAACGGAATTGTTAACTACAACTATTAGTGTTTTCCCTGCACTAATTTACCAAGGTGGGCTGCCTGGATGTTATTTTGGGATGCCTGGATGTTTTATCCCTCACAAAAACATGGCACCGATCGCTGATGATATCTGCAGTAGCAGCACCACAAAAACGCTAAAACAACCAGATGCACTGCTCCACGCATTCGGCTTGGCTCTGGCGATCTACACCCCCCCACCACCACCACCAATGCTCGCCGCTACCAACATAACACTTTTATAACCAGGGGAAACCCCGGATGTGTACTCACCAAGCAAATACTTTTCAGATCGTCACATTTAATGCTTTTCCTCCCAGTCATGGATCTTTTAGTCTTTTAGACATAACGCGGCTTTGATCGCAATAAAAAGCAAGTTATGTCCAAGATAAATGGAAGTCCGTGACATCGCAGAGACCGCCCCCATACCTCCTTTATGCCGCCATCGTGCAATCTTTTATAAAAAGGACACAAATGCGCCACATTACCGCCACGGTCTGAGCTCTTATAAACGACCTTAGGCTCCCAGATGCTAGGGATGCAATGGTCCACTTTCCCCACGGTTCGGTCCGTACCTCGGTTTTTGGGTCACGGTTTCGGTCCACTTTGAATTGTGGAAAAGCTTAAGAAAATCTGAAATTTCCAAACTTTATTTTATTCACGCAATAATAAAACTTTTCAGATGTATTACTTGTAGTCCAGTGTATAATAATATGTTCAGAGACCAACAGAAATGTCACTTTTAAAACGCCTTTTCAATGTGGGGTCAGTGAGAGGCTAGGGCGACCGAAGCGGGACCGGGAGGGACGCGTAATTTGGAATTGTAGGATGTCCAAGGAAGATCCCGACTCGGGAGTGTGTTGTGTGAGGGGGTGTGGTTGTGGCGTCAAAGTGAGCCTCTGAGTTCACCGTTTTCTCTCCTCGTCTTTATATTCAACTGCAAACCAGAAATGTTCCCACACGGAAGGTTTGTTTAAAGACGGCGCGTCACATGTCGCCGTGGCTAAGTTTCTCTCTGTAGCGCTTGTTTTGCTCAAACTTTCAGCTCAGTGGGGCGGGTCAAACCTGTGACTGGATATTTACTCGCGGGTAGGGAGGGGGTCTGCTGTGAGCAGCTTCAGACGAGACTAGAGCGGGAACACGGAATGAAATTCATCTGCCTGGACAGACAAACGCACCCTGGTGCCGTGTAAAGCATGAAATAAAAGGACCAGCGCGAAAATAATGGCAAAACCGAAGTCCCGTGGTACACGAGGGTAGATTGTCCCGTGCAGGGAGGACCGAACGGTCCGGGATTTTACCGTTGCATCCCTACCAGATGCTGCCACGGCGTTGCGGCAAATTGGTGGCATTGTTTTTTAAAAGAGGCTAAAGTGACAGAGCTCTGAAACGGCTCATTCTGGAAGGTACTGAAACTGTCAAGAATAAAACTGCTTTTAGGGACTTATAGCAAACATGTTTGGTATTGACCATAGAACTATGCCTTAAGAAAAAAAAGTCAATATGTCCCCTTTAAACCAAGTAAAGGAGGTTTACTTTTCACTAAACTCTATTTTTTGTCCCCATTTCTCCACTCGACCGCCTTGTGCCCTTTTACTCCATAACTCCCTTGTCGCTGCATTTTATCACCATCTCTCCCCCCATACATCTAATCCACCACTCCTTTCTCTCTCCCTCTTTCACAATCTCATGTCTTTCAGTTCAGTTTTTCTACAACAGTGAATGAGAGATAGGGGTCAGCTTGTTGATGCTCATGTCAGTCAAGTCTTATCAGCTCACTGCAGCTCTGGAAAGATAAATAGTTTTGCTCTCCCTCCTTGAAACCATATTTGATAGCTACACATACAAGAGGTGAAAGATCAGCTCAAATCTGCATCAGTTAATGCCGTCTCTGTCAGGACATTAGTTTCTACCAGTAATCTTCCCAGAGTAATAATTTTTTACACAAGTGCAACTCCTAAAAGATCTCACAGAAGCAGAAATACCAGCCTTTTTCTTTAAAATGTCGTCACTTGCATTTTTTCTTTGGTCAAAAGGGTTCAACGCTCTGAGTTCTGCAAGATTCTGAAATAATCTGCACCAGAGATTTATTTTCTCTAATTACGCTGCCACCAGCAGCGTGCACCCTCATCCGCTAAAGGCCCTCCGGTAAAAGATTTCAAGAATATTATGTGAGTCACTTTCTACCAGCTGTTTGTGCTTTTACACCTGTATCTGGATTTATCCTGCTGAAGAGCTTCACACGGCGCTGTTCTGCTTCCTCAGCGCGGAGCTGTTTTCAAGGAGGCATCTTTTTAGAGTAAATGCATATATTTTGAACCTTTACACAGCAAGAAACAAGCGCTACACAAAGACGAGGCTGCTGTTAGAGCACTCACACAAGAATTATTGTACTTGTGTGGGTGTAATCCATGTGAATTCATGTGCTCTGTGTAGTGGCAGCTGGTCCACCCGTGCATGCATTTTAGAGCAAACGGCATTCCTGTCAGCTGAACATTATTGGATGAGGATGGATCCTCCTTTAGATTTAGGTTAAATTCAGATATCTGTCACCGCACCTTTTCTCTGCTGTCTTCTCATTACGTTGGCACCTCAGTTCACACAAGTTATACGTCAAACCAACCAGCAGGCTTTTGCAGAATCAAAGCCATTAACTCTAAAACAGAGGAAACATTATTAAAGCTGGTCTGTCTCTGGGATACAACAATTAGTGACAAATTACATGCTGCACTCACAATTACGTTCCTAAAATATCAAAATGAAAGGCCTTGTTCTCTTGTCACTGGACTTTTTTTAAAACATAAACCTGGCTTGAACAATTCTCTTAAGTTTCTAAGAAATGTGAGACAAATTTTGATGGAGTGGATAACATTGGGCCATATTTTGAACAAATTGAAATACAATACACTTTGTAACTAAACTGCACTTAAAAATTTGCAGAAAAGCTTTTCATGTTGGATTCGGTTATATGTTTTAGAGTGATTCCAACTTCAAATGTACATATTTTCCTCCAACATTGTGACTTCAACTAGTTGTGAACAATTACAGCAGTAAAATACCTATAACTGTGGGCTTCAGTGTTCATCATCTACAATTAAGGCTCGACTCTCCTCCCCAGACTGTTGACACCCATATTTGACACCCTGTTGGTACCCTTCGGTCAATGAAAGAAAAACCCACAATGGTCACAGAAATAACTTGAATCTGACAAAAGTAATAATAAACAATGAAAGTCAGACATTGCTTTTCAACCATGCTTCAATGGAAATATTAAAAAAAATAAACTCATGCAACAAAAAATTATGGTACCCCTAACTTAATATTTTGTTCCACAACCGTTTGAGACAATCACTGCGATGAAACGATTCCTGTAACTGTCAATGAGACTCGTGCACCTCTCAGCAGGTATTTTGGCCCACTCCTCATGAGCAAACTGCTCCAGTTGTCTCAGGTTTGAAGGGCGCCTTTTCCAGACGGCATGTTTCAGCTCCTTCCAAAGATGCTCAATAGGACTGAGGTCAGAGCTCATAGAAGTAATCCAATGAGGTTCGAATGAAGGCAACTGGACTTCTTTGGTTTCTTGAAGATGTTTCGCTTCTCATCCGAGAAGCTTTGTCAATTCTGACAGGAATATGGGAGGGTCAAGCTTATAAATTGTAGCTGTCTATTGTTGCTCAACGAGCAGAAACTACCTATGAAAACCCCACCATTATAGCCACTGATGAGGCGTTAGACTCTATTGTGTGGGAGTTGTTGTATTGATTAGATGCAGGAGGGTGTGACCTAGACGGAAACTGTTTGGGAATAAGACTCAGAGGTCCTCCTCCTCTATTTAATGTAGGTTTTTCCCGTTTGACATAGATAGCTTCCTTTACTCCTCTCTCAAACAATCTATCTTCTCAGGTGAGAAGTGAAACGTCTTCAAGATACCAAAGAATTCCAGTTGCCTTCATTCGAACCCCATTGGTTACATGACCTGGATTACTGAGAACCTTCACCGTCTCATAGAAGGCCACTTTAGATTAGTCCAGTGTTGTCCTCTTAGCCATTCTTGGGTGTTTTTAACTGTGTGTTTTGGGTCATTGTCCTGTTGCAAGACCCATGACCTGCGACTGAGACCAAGCTTTCTAACATGAAGGGTACCAACATTTTTGTCCATGTACTGTATGACCTGTGACCAAAACAACTCGCAAGAGACAACAACCTAAAAGACTAACAATGGGTGGGTCAGTTATTCATGTAATTCCCCTTTCCAGTAAATATCCTAAATGTGACTAAAAGTCCAAAATTTCCCATCTAAAATCTAAACTGGAGATGCTTTTTGGATGAGAGTTGAAACATCATCAATAAATAGGAAAGAATATCTAACCATCTTCTGTTGACTTGTATAGGATCACCATCGTGAACCAAACCACACAAGCAAAAGCACTCCCCACAATTACTTTGGTTTCCAATACCAACATTTTCCTGAGATAATAAAGTGGCATGTGAGTGTTGCTTTGGATAGAGATGGTTCATTGTTGCAGCTCTATAGCTTAGTAAATAAAAAGATTCTTGATCAAACACACTACGTTAATATAAAAGTGAGAAAGAAGGTGGAGAATATGAAAGACACTGAACAGGACTGAGGACCGATCCCTTATAATCTCCTTTGACTCACCTCTCAAATATATTTTTGACATTTTGGTCAGAGGTCGAGTAGATTTTGTAAACTTTGAATGATTTAAAATATTGTCACCCAGCTAGATTTTAAACTGCACCAAAATCTTTTAACGGTGAATAAAAACTCCTTTTCTGTATGTGGCCGACAGTCCCAGTGTCCCAGTGACCTGGAGAGTGGAGCAGGTTCAAATGATCCCACCGCTGCTGCGGTGCAGCTGTTATGACAGTGATGCATTGTAATGGTGATATTTTCAAGCCAAAACCCTTTTATCCCGTTTATCCCCTTGCCGGCTATTTTTCATCAAAAGATTCCCTTGTTCTTTGTATCTCTTTAAAAAAAAATCACTCTTTTGATCTCAAGCTTCCCTGACTGTTCCCTCGTCGTCAGTAGCGGTTTTAGGCACGGGCAGACCGGGCGGCTGCCCGGGGCGGCATTTTTTAGGGGGCGCACAATCGCTGAGTAAAAAAAAAAAGAAGAAAAAAACCTGCGCGCCGCAACATGGTTTTCTATTAGCTGTCATATCTGTGTCTGGACTGGAACCAGCACGTTGGCGCCCCCTGCAGCTGCAGGCGCTCCTGCTGACTGAGAGGGTTCAGGCGAGCGCCATAGACATTGATCAATTATAATGTCTATGGCGAGCGCCGTGTGTGTGAAGAAGAGAAT
>SSNS01000059.1:1599850-1635739 GCA_006937985.1 Aphyosemion australe | reverse complement strand
GCCCGGGGAGTAATTACATGTAGAACCGCCACTGCTCGTCGTGTCCCTTCAGAGACACCAAACAAACTGTAATGGAATTTTTCAGTCTTCAGAGAGGTGATGCATGGGTCCAATTTCCCTAGTTGAAGCCACCTGGTCAGCTGATTCGTTGCTCGGTCTGGCAATGGTGCATCGTTGTCTTTAGACCCAAGGATCATGGGAAGAAATAATACAAGGAATAAGAGAAAATGAAGAATTTGAAAAGAAAAGAGGAAGATGATTGAAAAAGCCAGAATGAGACAATATCTCTATGTTTGTTCCCTCCAACAATACTTCGGCTCACACAACTTCACTCAAGACATGTTTCCCATAGCATCCCCGTTGACCATATAGCACATTATTAACACTTTATTTTCCAGGGTTTTAAAAGCATCCCATCTCCTAGAAAAGCATTTTTCCATCATTTATGGAAAGGACCAGAATCCAGTGAACCCGCGACAAATGAGGCAAGATTTACACTGAACTGGAAAGAGATAAGCTCAATTTTAAATGGAGGGAGTAAAAGAGCCAAGTGGAGAGCGAGGAGAAGAGAATGAGGAATTGGCCACCTGTAGATCACTATTACTGCTACTGTACTAACAGAGAGAAGCCTTATTAGCTTGTCAGTGTGACTGATTGAACAACCTTCTTAGGAGCTCATACCCGTCTTGTACCGAAGGGAAAAAAAGTCTGCTCTGGCTACAGCTAGAAAGTTGAGTTTGTTTTCCGGTCAGACGGAGGATGTGGTGAATGATCAGTGTGTCCAGTTTGTGTTTTCCTTTCCTTTCCCATCAGGATAATATTCCGAGAACTCCTGGCTCTGGATCACAGTGCAAGGAATAAGCAAAAGGAATAGCAAACCACAACATCTGGAGGCTATTAGTGACACAAAGAAAAATTGAGATTCACAGGAAAGCTAAACAGGAACACTTTGTTTGCACAGGGTTGGAAGAGCAATTTTTCATGAACAGAAAAACGCCCGAGGAAAGAGAGACGCACGTAGAGGGGAAGAAAGGGAAGGGAGAGGATGTATACGGAGGTGAAAAGCAGCAAAAAGGAAAACATGATGGGATTTATTCATGATTTAAACAGAGACAAAGGAACTGGAATGTTCAAGGTTTTAAATAACCAACACATTATGAATAGGATTCTTGGAAAAACAGCTCCCAGGGTGGAGAAGGAAGTGCCAAACAAAAGGTTTTTGTTCACTTCCTGCATAAAAATATGTTTTTCTTTACTTTGATGCCAACTAAAAACCACAAAGCATCATTCTTTGGTTTACATTGATAATCGTGATTAAATTAGGTAGGAATAGTGTCCTCTGTAGTAAATGCAGTGTTTGCAAAAACATGTCAGACAGTCAGACGTTACCCAAGTGTTTTAATACTGTCAGACAAAAAAACTTAAAATCGTCGGACATATTGACCGACCCGCTTCCTCTCTTCAGTTGCCAAAATAAAATAAACTTCCTGAAAACCACAAACTGCAGACTGTCTGACAGTTTGCACTAGTGATGGTAAACTTGATTCTTTTTACTGAATCAAGATTGAATGAATCACTCACCAAAATGAATCGGGATTTTTGAGTCATTTGAGTCACTGAGTCAAAAAAGATCTACATTTTCACTCAAACTTAATTTGCTCCTCTTTTAATGTAAATCCTACCTCTTAAGTGAGTGATTGAAAAATAAATAATAGGTAAAAATGGGTTTTCTGTGAACTACACCTTTAAATGAGTCATTCAGAGCAATAACAGCAAGTTAACAGCAAAACGGTAAACAACCACTCCTCCTCTATGCCGGAGGCATATAACCGTAATAAGTGTAGTAAGTGCACCCGACCATAAAACACCAGATATGACATTGACATTTACCTACTTATCAACTTAATGTGCATGACTCGCCTTTGCTTGTTATCTATATCTTCTGGTGCTGATCCGTAGCTGGCAACAGCCATGAAACTCATGGAACAGTAGTGAGAAAGTACCTTTTTGTTTTGAAAAATGGGCTGCAGTAACCAATTTGACCACAGGAGGTCATTTTTACTTCATTCCGACATATTGCACCTTTAAAGAAACATTAGACTACAACAGGAATCACAATAACCTCTTACGAATCATTAAAATATTTAAAAATATTTTCTAATGATTTCTGATGTTTCATAATAATTCCTAATAATCATATGATGATCTCTAATAATTGTGTGATAAATTAAGTTGGTTTTGATCCCTAATGGTTGAAGATGTTTAGTATTTTGCAGAAAATCACATTGATTGTTCTTTTTTCAAATGCATTGAACAGATTATTGTCACAATAAAAATATGCATAATATGTAAAGGTCAGAGGTCACTAAAAAACCCACTTTTAAATAGATACAAATCTGAAGCCTGCAAGGACACTGTCCTACGTGGTTTAAAAATGTCCTGCATCTTGGTAATGTCCGACTACCACGTCTGCAAACACTGTAAATATGACAATGATTAAACTTAATCAAGTTAGCTGATCATCTTACTTCCAACCAGTTAGGCCAGGAGAGTAAAACCAACAGGTAATCCGGAAAAACGTGTCTCCAGGTCCGTGTTGTCTAAGAGTAATGGGCTCGACACACGGGAGGCGACATCGCCTCTCCTCCATTCATTTTCAACGAGACATGCACGACAAAGCGATAATCGCGGGTCTCCCTCCTGCTAAGCGACACGCAAAAAACGTACATGTGAAATTTTGTGTCGTGCACAGGCGAGCCCAGCAACGCAATCCCAGAAAGTTGAAAAATGTTCAACTTTTCATCGCTGTCACTTGTACAAGGACTAATCAGCGGAGGTTTCTTTGACTGACCAATGAGCGGACAGGATGCTTCACAGTACATCTTCGGGCATTTATGGAGGAAAATTTAATATATATTAGGGATGTGTATTGGTAAAATACTGGCGATACGATACGTATCACGATACAGGGGAGACGATACAATATATTGCAATACATTCATCCAGACGACATTAGCGATTTTTTAGACTGAATTTATTGTAGGAAAATTCAATAAACAGTCCAAACTGATACATAACATGTTTAACATGAGGTATCTGAACCATAATAGAGGGATTTACATTTCAATGGTGGAAACAAAACCCACTGCACATTGCTGCCAACTAGTGGTCGGCGTTTGAATTGCACCAAAAGAAAAGAAAATACACAAATGTTTGCATGTAAATTCTTCCAAAAAAATCTATACACCACTTTTGAATATTGATATAATATCGCAGGAAAAAATATCACGATATATTGCCATATCGATACTTTCTTACATCCCTAATATTTATAGTAGGTTAATATAGTAAAGTCAGAAGTAAGACTTCACTTAACTCTAGCAAAACCTTGTGAGACTTCATATCTACTGCTTTTTCAACTCTGAACTGCTTTAATAACCCAAAATTCCCTCCAATCTGACGGCCAATCAAAACAATCATCAAATTATCAAAGCGATAGCAATGAGTTTCGCTGATCGCGGTCGTTTGTCGCCTCCCGTGCGTCAAGCCCATAAGTCTTAATCTTTCTATGAAATCTGTGTCAGTTTCTTTTCATTTCCCTGTCCACTGATGTCTCTCGTCTTTGTTACTATTTGTCTTCAGGCCTGGAGAAAAGAGTCAAAAATCCATTGATCACTGGCGGAGCAAACTCTGTCTTTCAGAGTGTGAATAGTTTTAAAGATTAAGACCAATGACAACAACTCAATAATCCACTAACGTGCCAAAATGTGTCAAACGAGTAATTAAAGACGAGACAACTGGGTTTTTGGTTGGTTCTTGAAGGAATCCACCACTCATCCATGAGCCTCTCTCAGTTTATGAGATGATTATAAGTGAGTTGCTGCTTTTAGACAACAGATGCCTCCTTTGTGAAGTTTGGATAAAATATTAAACGACATATGATTATAATTTTACTATTCTAGTCTTTGCTTCTTAGATTTGAGACGCTACAGAGATCTTTCTGCGAAGTTACAAGCTACACCCAAAACCGTCCAATTAGCTGAAGTTAATAAAAAAAACTAATTAAAAAACTAATAAGAATACCAAATACAACAAACAGAAATTTAAATCTTTGATTGTTTTTTAACTGGCATTTAAAGACTAAACATCTCAGCTGGAGTTTGTTTTCTATTAAAGGGGAAACAACCAGAAGAAGAGCAGTTGAGAGGAGAGAGGAAAAGTGTGGAGAAAATAATGGATCTCTATATTAAAATATAAACTAATTTTTGTGTGTTTATTGCAGGATACTGGGTGTAGATTCATGTTATTTATTATAAAGGAAGTTTTAAACAACAATATGGATAAAGCAATGAAATCTGGACAAGTAACCAAACATCACCAATATGGGTCTTTAACTATTAAAGAGTTCATTAGCAAAAATAATTTTTTTTATTTTCAATAAAGTTTGATTATTTGGCTTTTTTATACAGATGAATTCTTCAGTTGAATATTTTTAAATGTTTACAGAGTTTAAAAACAAAACAACACGCAGAAAAACATACAAACATACAAATAACGCAATAAATTTAAAGGTGTATTGCAATAAAATGATCATTTGTGCTCAAATTTCAACATTAATGGAACTTTTTAGTGTTTTACCGTTTGGATTCGACCCAGACTGCAAATGCAACGCTAGGTTTTCCCATTTTAAGCCTGAAATATCCTATAGTCACATTTCAGCTTTTGAAAAAGGTAGGATTTCCCCAAAGGGTGCGTTTGCCAGACAGCTCGCAGCAAGATGTTAGAAGTAAAATGAAGAAATAGCCCAAAGCTTAGAGATTATAAAAACACTAATAACAAGAATGCAACTCAAATAAATGGGCAATTTATTTATGTCAGAAGGTACTTTATCAGGACCTAAGCTTTAAATAAATGATCATTTTCTGGGAGAATTGTTTTCCATCTTGCTGAATCGATGCAGAGGTGCACTGAACCAATTATAGAAGCACACAGAGGAAGAACAACGTACTACAATCGCTTTATGTTGGTTTTTCTTTTCATTTGTCACCCGTCTGCATGGCCATCTGGCCATCTGAAGTTCAGCTGGATATCCTTCCCAGTTCCAGCACTCTGCACCTCCTCCTCTTTTGCATCCCTCTTTCAAGCTTTAATAAGATAACTTTCACCAATTTCCCCCGCTTGCCACATTTATTTATTATTTTTTCCTCTTCTGTTTAATCTCTGCCATCGGGACATGAGTTCAGTCCGTCGAGTGAGACTTAGTGAAGTGAGGGAGGAGATGGACTCAGCGATCCCTGTCTGGTGCCATCTTCTGTGCTTTAATGAAGTCCAATCTGTGAACACACTGTGGTCTCGTACCCTGAGGAGATCATTGCTGGTCTGCGACACAGCAGAAGCCATAATGAGGGAAAAACTTCACTCAAGGAAGGTTTCCTGATGCCTTTGACTGATCCCATAAAGGACAGATGATCAGCTTTGAATTTTTCTAAAACCAGTGACTGGTAAAGGTTGTGACTTTTCTTTCAAAAGTAATAAAACAAATCCTAAAATATCAGCAGTTTTCTGTATAGGAAAAAGACATTTTGATAGTCTAGAAATCTAGACGTCATTTGTCGAAGCAGAATGATTTTGATCTGCGTGTCGGTCTAGCCACGCTCTACTGGAACCTCTGCAGCCCCGGCCAGTCTGGTGGCTGTCCAATCACAGCGCTCTATCGGTTAGGTGGGCGGGATGTTACTGCGACTGCGCAAACTAAGATGGTGACAGCTCATTTGAAATGGCTTTGGGGTCAATTTTGGACTATTTAGACATGGGCTTTAGCAGATAGAGGTACCTAAGTCCTTTATTTAGAAAAAGGATGTATTTGCGTCTTCTTTAACAGTGTTTGATGAACTGCCATAGCGGTGAGTACGTCATGTTGTTCGTTGTCCAACAGCATGCAGAGACTATTTGAAAGACAACCATAGATCCCGCCCCACAACGGAGAGCCGTCAACGGGTCTATATATTCATATACACTGCCCAAAAAAAAAAAAAGGTCACACACTAATATTTCATTGGCCTACCTTTAGCTTTGATAATAGCACGCATTAGCTGTGGCGTTGTTTCGATAAGCTTCTGCAATGTCTCCAGATCTATTTCCATCCAGTGTTGCATTAATGTTTCACCAAGATCTTGCATTGATGATGGTAGAGTCTGACCGCTGCACAAAGCCTCCTCCAGCACATCCCAAAGACTCTCAATGGGGTTCAGGTCTGGACCCTGTGGTGGCCAATCCATGTGTGAAAATGATGCCTCACGCTCCCCAGCAACCCCAGATCATAGCCCCGCCCCCACAGGCTTGTCCAGTAGGCACTAGGCATGATGGGCATCACTTCATCTGCCTCTCTTCTTACCCTGATGCACAGGGTCCATCTGGACTCATCACACCAGTTTTAATAATGCATTCTTAACCCAATTTTAGTCATTTCTGCAATCTCCTAAAATGGATCATAATGTGTTTTTTTTTATTTTTGTTTGGTTTTAATGATGTTTTATGATTTTTATGATCTGTAAGTGTGTTGATCTTTGTTGCTGCTTGAGCTGCTGCCTGTCTTGGCCAGGACACTCTTGTAAATTAGATTTTTCTTTTCTTTCCTGGTTAAATAAAGGTTACATACATGTTTTCTCTGCTTGATGCATGCCAATGATGTGACCCTTCTCCAACAGACTAACATCTTTTCCACGACCACCAGATGTGTCTTTCCACATGCTTGTTTAAGAAATGAGAAGCAACTCATTGCACCAGTTGGGGTTAAATAACTTGTTGCCAGCTGAAAGATAATCACCCATGCAGTAATTATCCAGTAGGAAACTCGTTTTTTGGACTGGGCATGTATTCAGGACGGCTTCCCAGGCTAACATTTTGATGCACTTTGTAGCAAACAAACAAACCATGATGTTTATGGTAATAATTCTAAAGAAAATTGATGTCAGTCAGTAAAATATATCCGGACCTGAAATGACATGGATTAATAAATATGATGCTGCTAGGTTGTTGAAGTCATTAACAAAAGATGGGTGTGCTCAGAAAAAAAAAGATGTGTAATTATCCATTAAATCCTGACATGGTAATTAAAGCTCATCTTTTCAGCAAATCCTGCAGAGTGTAATTAAAAGAAACATTCAATTTGCTACGTATATAAAATAACATTAATTTGTCCTTGTGTTCACATTGGTCACAGTGGCAATTAGTCTGGGAAAGTAACCTGGGAGGTGAACGTTCAGAAAGTTTTCACGAAATAGTTACTTAATACTTAATACAACTGATGTTTGGTCTTTTACTATGTTATGGTAACATAGTAGTTTTTATTATTTTGAGTTTTAGACATTTAACTGGCAAAAAAACTGAGAGAAATTTAAAAAAAAGGACAATTTGGAAAAAAAGAAATTTCTACTATATGCAACAAAGAAATGTTATAAAATATAATTTATATTTTCATCAACGAACCTTTGATTAATAAGCACCAGCACAACAAGCATGTCCTCCCGGTCGTTCCTCCCAGCAGACAGTGAAATGGTCCTGGAAAGCACCGAACCGCCCAGTAAACCAACACCATCAGCTACTCCTAGAGGCTCAGAGGATCAAACACTAAATAACATGCACACAAAGTTAATGGAACAAAACTTTTATCATTTTAATCCTGTTAGAAGATGAGTTGATTAGTGTTCTTCCCATCTGTTTTAATAGATGTTAATGGTCACTTGTAAACAAGATGTTCCCTTCCATTTCCCTTTTCTGCTTTGAGGCAGAACCCAGAGAGAATTACATATATTTTAACTCCATAAAGAAAGAAAGATTAAAAATGTGGCAAAAAAGAAAATACAGATTTTATTAATTTAACTGTAAAAAATTGTTAGTTTATTCAGTTCATAAATTTTTACTGATGCTGCAATTCAAAAAGCTTTTTTGTTCACCGTCTTAAATTATTTTTTGATCACTTAGGTTGGTTTTGTTTATTGCACTGCAGCCATGGTTCTGACATATATAAGACATGTCTTAAAGAGCAGATTCACCAGAAACCGTTTTGTACTTGTTATTTTTTAAAATATGATCGGTCACTCTGAGTTTTACATGCAGGCTGCACCCTTATTTCCTGCATTAAACTGCTGAAAAAAGACGAGAAAACACTCAGGTCAGAAAAAGCCACACAGATGTACGTCATAGTGAAAATTAGCATTCATGGACTCGTGATGAGGAAGGCTGAGTTGAATTTTGCATCCAGGAGAGAGTGTTTCTTGGCTAGTAGAAGCTAACCATTAGCATCAGCAACAATTCCTTCAGGCTTGTGTTATTAGTGGCGATAAAATATTAACGTTGCAGAGTGAATGGAGGCAGTGGAAGAGTCGTGTTGCTGTTAGCCAATCAGAGGTGAGATGTCCAAATATCATGACTATTAATGAGTAAGATCCTGACTTTTTGCACCCCTCACTGCTCTGGCTAACTTCTATGTCCTGAAACAGGAGCGCCAGAGCTATTTGGGGCGATGGGGGCAGAGGAGTTAAGTGGACGCGCCGCAATCGGAAGGTCGCAGGTTCGCGTCCCGCTCAGTCTGTCGCTGTGTCCTTGGGCAAGACACTTAACCCGACTTGCCTGTGTTGGTGGTGGTCGGAAGGGGCCGATGGTGCAGAATGGCAGCCTCGCTTCTGTCAGACCGCCCCAGGGCGGCTGTGGCTACATAGTAGCTTACCATCATCAGCAGTGTGTGAATGTGAGAATGATGGAAATCGCTTTGAGTGACTTGAAAAAGCGCTATATAAACCCAATCCATTATTATTATTATTATCATTTCGCCACAGAGATCCACTCACAAGGCATTAATGTATACTAGAGACCACTGCAAATGCATAGCTAAAATTAGTGAATGAGAGCCTCAAATAACTGATCTACTAATGGGGTTTAATTTATTTTAATATGTTCTGAAGTAAAAATCTAATTTAAATTTGACAAACTTCTTAAATTATTACTTTTTTTTAGGTTGAGGATAGAGGAGAAAAGTCTTTATAAGCAATCATTTTCACATAATATCTAAATAAAAAGAATACATGTGTGCAGGGTGTCGATAGCATGAGACGACTCTCCAAAATCTCTTTGAACAACTTTGTGATCTTTATTCAGTCTCAGTGAGCCGAGTGTGGGAAGGGCGCGTTTTCTCATGCTGACCTCTCAGAGTTTGCTGACACAAACCCTCAGAGGGTGAATACCAAATGCTCTCGCTGCAGGCAACGCTCTAAAGGTTCATGTCCTCCAAAGCCCG
The DNA here is from genome assembly GCA_006937985.1 of Aphyosemion australe. Classification (NCBI taxonomy): domain Eukaryota; kingdom Metazoa; phylum Chordata; class Actinopteri; order Cyprinodontiformes; family Nothobranchiidae; genus Aphyosemion; species Aphyosemion australe. The sequence goes on along the minus strand of SSNS01000059.1, from coordinate 1,626,444 downwards.
TTTTCAACCTCCTCTACCCTCTGCCTCCTTCCTCTGCCACTCTCGTTCGTCGTAAGAAAAAGACAACGAGGTCTGAACCCCTAAGATGTGACCTGCTTGTAAAAGAGGATCCTAATTGACGACTCGGCTGCTTTTCTCAGTACGTTTCAGGAAGCAGAGTCAATGAGTCTGAAGCCCAAAGCAGCAACATTGGGTTTGTGGTGTGCAGGATGAGGAAGTGACAGTGGGTGAGAGCTGATGAGCGGGGACATCCACGGCATCTCTGCAGGGCTCAGGCTGCAGCTTTATCTGTGCCTCGGGTACAGCACTTCAGCTGAGAGGATGTACTCCAGCAGCCGAATCAAATAAAAAAACTAGATATTGGCTTTGGCTCTACAGATATGGCCAGGCCTGAGTACAAGCTCTCCTGTCTGAAAAGGTCAGCGGTGCAAATAGCGTAGATGGGGCAGCTCAGAAGACCACAAAAGGCCATGTCTGCATCGTAGTTGCAGTGTTGCATGACGTATTTGTTGGAGTGTTTCTTAGAAAAGACGAGTGGGCACGAGAGTGTCTCATCTATTTCCAGCAGCGTGAAATTGCACCCTCTTTGTTTCAAAACATCACCGTCCGTTTGTTGTTATTATGAGAGGAATGAACTGAAGGTGTGACAAACAGAACAAAAGGTATGCCACAGAACATCCACTTAGACCCGAGATGATTTTAGATTCGTGTGCAGGAGGAAAAAAAATATAACAAAACCAGATAAACCTTGTTTTATTTTTCAAATGTGCTTAGTGAATGAAAACTTTCTCCTCACATAATTTGGCAAATTTGATCAGTTGAATTCACCTTCAAAGCCACAATGCCAGATCAAACAACAACCCAACATAAGTGGACACAGTTGAGCTTTTGCATGCCGACAAGAACTTGTGCTTTAAAATACCAACACACACACGATAGGCAGGGCATCAAACAATTTCTTTATCCATCATCCATTTACATCCGCTTATCCAGGGTCGGGTCGTGGGGGCAGCAGCCTAAGTAGAGAGACCCAGACCTCCCTCTCCCCAGCCACTTGGGTCAGCTCCTCCGGGGGAATCCCAAGGCGTTCCCTGGCTAGTCGAGAAACATCATCCCTCCAGTGTGTCCTGGGTCTTCCTTTAGGTCTCCTCCTGGTTGGATGTGCCCAGAAAACCTCATCAGGAAGGGGTCCAGGAGGCATCCTAATCAGATGCCCGAGCCACCTCAACTGGCTCCTCTCGATGTGGAGAAGCAGCAGATCTACTCCGAGCCCCTCCCGGATGACCGAGCTTGTCACCCTATCTCTAAGGAAGAGCCCAGACACCTTGTGGAGAAAACTAATTTCGGCTGCTTGTATGTGCGATTTCATTGTTTCGGTCACTACCCAAAGCTCGTGACAATAGGTGAGGGTTGGAACGTAGATCGATCGGTAAATCGAGAGCTTCACCTTCCAGCTCAGCTCTCTCTTCACCACGACAGACTGGTACAACGCCAATGCAGACGCAGCACCAATCCACCTATCAATCTCGCGCTCCATCTTTCCCTCACTCTTGAACAAAAATTTTCTTTAACTAATTCCTTTAGACAGCTCAAACATACCAGGTGTGTTGACAACATTTCTGGTTAATATTGAAGATTAACAGACGCCAAGTTGAACCCAGTATAAGCCCAGAGATAATAAAACACGACAGGAGAGAAGAGAACAAAAGCCAAACAAGAGGTGAAAAGGAAATTTCTGAAAATGAGAAGATGACCCAGGACCCTGCGAGTATCTCCTTTGCATCTCAATCGTGCACCTAGTTGAATATCAAAGCCCCAGTTTGATGGACATCCAGGACGAAACAGGAGATGTGCAGGGATCTCTGCTGCAGTAATGAGCCAGGAGAGAAGGAGAATAATTGCAGATGCATCTCTTTTTAAAGATCAAGAGAGAGGAAGATGAGAAACCTCCCAGCTGTAGCGCCGGATCCATGCAAATGGGAACGTTAGCGGTGCCAAGCAATCTGCGAGCTGTGAAAGACAACTGGAAATGTAACTAAAACACTGCTTATTCTGCTCTGGAGGTATTTTAACAACATGTTCTGCTGTCAAACAAATGCAGTCTTTGTTCTCATAACCTCGAAACACAACAATAGCTTCACAGAATGCTGCTGGGCAGCACTGCTGGATTAATTAAGCTCAGTGACTCGCTCTGAGGCATCTCCCTGGTAGCTGATCAGTTAATTGAGTGTGCTCGCTTGCTGCTAAAGCCACAGATTTCCAAACCTGGCTGTGGATCTCAACACTGACCACAAAGATATTAAGCTCAACACTTGTCTACCGCCGCCTCATTGCTTCTGTTAGACAATAAAAATGCACGCTGAAACCAACACTCGTCTCTCTGGAGAGCCTTTCAGCCAAGCTCGTCCAAAGTTAAATATCAGCGTGGACGGTGAGACGAAAATCCACTTACATCGGTAATAACGGTGGTAAATTAGTGGTCTTATGAGAGAGATGTCATTTCAATTCGCTTTTTTCTGCATTCAGTCATCCTTGCATGACCCCATCTTCCCTTTCATGGTAAAACCAGCCCCATCATTTGTCGTCTTCGGATAAAAAAGGGGATGAATAAAAACGAGAGCACGGGGCCAGTAAATATTCTCGTGAATGGGATTTGATTTTACTCAACCCCCCTACATTCTTCTCTGTTAATTAACATCAACTTCTTCTCCCTTTTTCTTCCCATTACTATCTCACAGGCCCAGCCCCGTCCGGCCCGCGTGACACAAAAGGACATCATAAAACGTCTTGAGGGTTCGCACCAGCGCGCTTGAAGATCAAATCGGGCCGTTCCATAAAGAAAAGGCACCGGGCCGTCTCTCTCATAGCGCGACGGCCCGATGCAATTATCAGTAGTGGTGATAACAGAACTCATAGGGAGGTGTAATGGCTTTTAGATTCGCTCCTTATCGTGGTCATCACCGTCCCAGCCAGGGCTCCAGGCAGGCTGACTGCATTAGCGTATGTACATACTAGGGGTGTGCAAAGCAGCCAGTATTTGTATCTGCATCTGTTGAGGGGGGGAAGCATTTGTATTTGCATTCGAGTAAAACTCAAAATAGGTGTAAAAATTAGGGGTGTGAAATTATCGCATGAATTGAGATTAATTAATCACAGCCACATTTAGTGCACTAATTTTTTTAATTGAGTTAATCTCATTTTTAATCTATAACTTTATTGGGACTTTTCTAGCCTACCTGTTGGGATTTTTTATTTTATTTTTATTTTATGTAATTATATTTAACTATCCCGCCATACCACATGTCAAAAGTGAGAGAGTGAGTGCTTATTGCTTTTTCAGCACTTTATTTTGTCAGTTTTGATATGCTAACTTACAGCACTGTAATTTACAGGTCTATTTTCATTTTAAATAAATGTTTTAGTAACAAGTTCTGTGATCACTATTTGCATTGCTCAAAAAAATGTTCCTTGATGTGTTAACTTAGATTATTCTATATGGACCTGATGTTTTATATTTCATTTCTAATTATTCGAGACTGACAAAAGAGCACAGTATTATTCTGCCTTGGTGATGTAAAAGGAAAGTTTGGAAGTCTGTTAAACAATAAATGACTTTATAAAGCCAGTTTTTTTGTTATATATTAATATTTTAGTCTGCCACAAAAATATAATGAATTTAAATAAAAATACATCAAAATGAGGGCTTTTCTCAGCCATTAGTAGGTGAGATTAAAAAAAGAGATTAATTAGATTAATTAATTACAGGTCATAGTTACTTAATCCATCCATCCATCCATCCATCCATTTTCTTCCGCTTATCCGGAGTCGGGTCGCGGGGGCAGCAGCTTAAGGAGGGAGGCCCAGACTTCCCTCTCCCCAGCCACTTGGGCCAGCTCCTCCAGGGGAATCCCAAGATGTTCCCTGGCCAGCCGAGAGGTATTGTCCCTCCATCGTGTCCTGGGTCTTCCTTTGGGTCTCCTCCCGGTTGGACGTGCCCGGAAAACCTCACCAGGGAGGCGACCGGGAGGCATCCTAATCAGATGCCCGAGCCACCTCAACTGGCTCCTCTCGATGTGGAGGAGCAGCGGGTCTACTCCGAGCCCCTCCCGGATGACTGAGCTTCTCACCCTATCTCTACGGGAGAGCCCAGACACCCTGCGGAGAAAACTCATTTCGGCCGCTTGTATCCGCGATCTCGTTCTTTCGGTCACTACCCAAAGCTCGTGACCATAGGTGAGGGTAGGAACGTAGATCGACCGGTAAATCGAGAGCTTCACCTTCCGGCTCAGCTCTCTCTTCACCACGACAGACCGGTACAACGCCCGCATCACTGCAGACGCAGCACCAATCCGCCTGTCGATCTCACGCTCCACCCTTCCCTCACTCGTGAACAAGACCCCAAGATACTTGAACTCCTCCACTTGGGGCAGGACCTCGTCCCTGACCTGGAGAAGGCATTCTACCCTTTTCCTACTCAAGACCATGGTCTCGGATTTAGAGGAGCTGATTCTCATCCCAGCTGCTTCACACTCGGCTGCGAACTGCTCCAGCGAAAGCCGGAGATCACGTTCTGACGAAGCCAACATGCAGGACCACATCATCTGCAAAAAGCAGAGACCTGATCCTCAGGCCACCAAAACGGATCCCCTCACCACCTTGGCTGCTCCTAGAAATCCTGTCCATAAAAGTTATGAACAGAATCGGTGACAAAGGGCAGCCTTGGTGGAGTCCAACTCTCACCGGAAATGAAAGTTAATTAATCTAAAAAAAAATTTATCTCATGACAGCACTAGTAAAAATATTTTTTTACGTTACACTTCTAATTTATGTTATCGTGTAGAAGTGTAACGCAAAAAAAATAGATGTTTACAGTTACACCTATTTTGAGTTTTACTCGAATACATATACAAATACATTCCCCCCTCAACAAATACAAATACTGGCTGCTATGCACACCCCTAGTACATACGCAATAGACATTCCCTACTGGGTGAATATTGGGTCCTTCTCTTTTGGCATTTTCTATCTCACCCCGCTTGTCTTTATTTCTTGACAGCTGAGTTGCAACAAACACAGAGTCGCTGCAGCCAACTGTGTCACACACAGCACACAAATCAGCAAATTATCCCTCTTCACCTCGCTCTAATCCATACACTGTAGCAGCGGCGATATAATCATCCAGTTTGGATGCAGCCGTCAGTGCGTTTGGTTGATAAACGCTGAAAACATGGAAAATAAATTGTTCTGTAGGCAGGAAAACACAGTAAACAGATCTGACCTTGGAACAAAGTGGAGCATTAACACATTCTTACAATGGAGTAATTGTTTGGCCGTTATTGGTTCGTTGGCGATATAATGCATTAGCTGTAATGGAAAAAAAATAACAGGCGAGAAACCATTTATCTAGGTGGAAATCATAATCCCTTATTTCTATAGAAGGATTATGGTTCGTGTTTGAGTTTTAATAGCGTTCCGTTTAAATATGAAAGAGAAACGTTAGACATATTTATGGCTACCTCAAACAAAACGTTTTTATTTATTTTTTCAATGCAAAAAAACCCTTTAACAAATTTCTTTTGTAAAACACGAAAGGTGTTGCAACAAACGCAGGAAAATGTGTAACAAACATAATTACATTAATAATCTGCTATAAAATGCCGTGTTGGACAACAACAAGCACAAAAAAAAGAAGAAAGTGGCAAAAAATGTGAAAAAATAAACTAGAAACAGTCGTAGGGACGAGTCACAAACTCAAAGACTGAGTCTCTGTGGTAGAATAAACTTTACAAAGCGTGGAGGGAGTATGCAGTGAAAAAGAAAACTGAAAATATTCAAAAAAAGAAGTAAAGGGGAAATAAAGTAGCAAATGCAAGAGATGAAAAAGGGATAAAAGCATCAGATTATGCAAAGGTTGAAAAAAAGAGGACAGAAAAAGTGATTCACTGCTGGTGTTGAAATAAAAATGAAAGGCAAAAATATACAGATGAAAACCACAACGATGTTTAAAATATGCTGGTTTAGTTTCACTGTGGTTTTGAGTTCTACTGATTTTACACCACAAGCCCCACAGACGGCACCACGTGTACATCCGTGTTCCTGACTCACACGCCTAATGCATGTAATGGTCTACAGTCAATGTAATTACCTGAAAGCCTGTTGTGCAGACACGCGGAGGAGCACTCACCGCATGTTTGTGCTAACGCGCTGCGCAGACGCCGAGGGTCATTAAGGTATATTCAGCATGAATGAATGACGTGAGTTCTCCCTGGGCTCTCGAGTGAGAAAGAACATTTTAAGTTCAAATGCACTTCTATGTTGTTTTTAGATTATTTCTCAAACTTTAAAGGTGCAATTTGTAAGAATGACATCCTGTGGTCAAATGTGGTTACTGCAGTCTGTCTTTTAAGCAAAAATTTCACTTTTTCACTCCCGTTCCGTGAGTTTCATGGTGGATCAGCACCGGAAGATTCTAGACGACAAGCAAAGACAAGCCATACACAGTAAGTTCATAAGTAGCTACATACATTGTCATATAATAGCACTCGTGGGTGTTTTACGGAGCACTTACTACACGTCTCGCTGTTAGCTTGCTGTTACAGTTCTGAACGAGGAAGTAAAACACCACGAATGACTCATTATTCATGCCACACATACATTTCACTGTAATATTAAATTGCTGGTAATTGAAAAAGTAGCTTGAGATATTTTTAGAGCTGACTATTTGCTTCTAATTCACTGTTATGAGCTCAAAGTTAGCCTCAGCCTGCTTCACCCGATATTAGAGTAGTCGTGGCTTCTTAGGGGTACAAGAAATAACTTCTGGGTCGCTCCTGTTTACTGGCTTTGGTTCTTTAACCTTCCTTCCATCATGATTGAGACGTTAGACTGTTCTTATATATTGCACCTTTTTTTAAAAAAAAAAAGCTGCAAAAATGCAGTTAGAAATTTGTTTTAAGGTCCTTTTGAAGGACTTTCCTTTGAAATCTGAATAAAGTTTGAAATTTTAATTCAAACAAATTTTTACCAGTCACAAAACACTTCAAATAATCAATATGAATTTGTTTAAAAAAATCTCGTTTTAGAGTGCTGAAGGCCAAACTAAACAGAGTGATGTGCTTCATTTAAATTTCATATGAAAACACCCAAGGACTTATGAGGCAGAAGGAAAAGAAATGAGATCCAAGATCAGACGACGTTTGTCAATTCAGAGATAAAAAAGTTTGTTACAACCCTAGGTGGTGGTGGTCGTGAAAGAGGGGGTAACATAAGGGATGAAGGAGTGAAATAAAAAAAACGTATTTTATTTACAGGACTTAACAGGAAGAGGAACTGTTTAAATAACAACAAATCCAGACTCAACAAAAATGTAGCACAAAATGGGTTAACACAAAATACCCAGAGCATCTAAACTCCAGGTCACTCAAAAAAAGAAATGAATGATAACTAAAAGCTCTCTTCTTTAACCTGTAAGCTGAGAAGCTCCAATAGATTCGGAGGATTCAGTGGATTTGGAGTAAAGCCACTGCTTCTCCAGCAGCAGCTCTCTCTTGCGTTCTGATTTCCCCATTTGTGATGTCACAAATGGGGCCTTTTTGAAATGGCTTGTTTTAGGCTCATAATTCCTAAAACCAAACACTGACAGAAAACTGATGGATAGTTTTTAGTGTTTATAGAGGCAGTAGGCATGGCACCAGAAAAGGAAAGGGTGAGTTTTGCATAATATGCTGCCACTAAATGCAATAACAGAAGCAGACACACCAACGAGCAAGTAAAATTAGCTAAATTATCAAAAGTATTAATATTATTCTTTAAAATCTAAAAAGTTATACAAAGTAATGAACCAACAGAGAATCTCTAGGTTTATAAAACTGATGCAATGCTTTATGTCTAGTTTGTATCAGTGTTTTATTAACCAGGACGAATTGAACCCTTGACTCAGAAGAGAGTAGAGAAAAGAATCATATCTAAGTCAAAACTTGCATGTACGCATTTAAGAAATCTGGGTTACTGAATGAGAATTTGCTGTAAGTTTCTTGTGTGTGCAGGTGTAAACTACCAAGGTGAATACTGATGTTTCTGTTTAAATGATAGGGGAACTTACAGCCACTCTCAAAAAAACACACACTCCACAAATATGTCAAGAGGGGAGTCAAGAATCTCACTTTGCTCCCTTAAAAATCATCAGTACAGAAAATGGGTCTAAAAGCACGATTCCTGTACCAAGCTCACATATAGGAGAGCTGTACAAGTGTAATCCTGTTGGATCTTAACTAAACCATGTCACATTTATAAACACCTCAAGAAGTTCTGCTAAATTGTGAAAAAACAAGCATGATCTAATTCCTTTCGAGCACCTTTTAGAAGTGACGCTCTCAACCCTGGAGTCTGACTTTTCTGTACGTCTGAAGGAGCTGAAGCTGCACGGTCAGTAAATATCCAAACGGCAGAAAGCTCCAGGTCGTATCTCAGCTGCAGAGGCTGGATTCTAATTACAGGAATATGGAGTAAATCTGGTCCCGGGTGGCTGCTGTTGCAAGGCTCTTGGCTCAAGAAGCTAAAGAACAGGAAACTGTGAAAGGAAGTGGGATGAGTTAGCAATACGTCTCTGCATGGATGCAAAGGTTTGCTTTAAATTAAAGCTTCAGCTGAGCTTCGACTGTTGTTTAAGCCGTAAAAATGTGACATGTTTGTGTTTAAGGTTAACCAAATCACCTTTACAGCGTTAAAGACGTGTCACCTGTGTCTCGGTTTGGTCATATGCTTTATTATAACAACTGGCTATTCATATAACAGATAAATAATACAGAAATCAAAACAAAAATGGCCTACACAAGCCACCTTTCAAAGCACTCTTTCCTTTTTTTTGTATTCACTCATCATCTGCCAGAGTTCATTAAAACACAGCATCAGTTTCCTTCTAGTTAATTAGTCAAGTTCTAACTGCTCCATTTATTTTTAACAACCTTGTTTTTCTTCAACCAGATGAGCTGTTTAACGGCCTATTATGGTTTCTTTGCTGAGAATGAGGAAGTCATATTCCCCCCCAAGTGCGTTGAGTGAAGTGGTACTGATGTGCATGCTGGGTGTGAGTGTGCTGGATCACATTTACGCCACCGAGCACTCGATAGCTGCAGCACACACCAATATATAAATGGTTTTGGCTGCAAAAAAAAGCTTTTTTCTTTGAACCTTCCTAGTTTTAAGGTAACACAACGCAGTTTCCTGCTTGTCCGCCCTACTGGTTGAAAGTGGAATTACAACTACCGTAAACAACCCTGCTACAGCCTGCTGTAGCTAGTGCTAACAGCGAGCTAACACTAACATGAGCCAAGTCTTACTAAATAAGCTACAAATCAAAAAGATCCACACTGTTGGACAAACAATATTATTACTTACAAGTCCAGTAGCAAAAAAGCCAGGTCACCATCAGGCCGTGATTTCATATCCTTTTTCACACTAGTGTAGGCCACGCTGATGTTTACTCCGGTTTTAGCTCTTTGCTTCACCTCCAAAGACATTACCCTCTTATATTTACTTCCAGGCTTCGCCATGATGCCAACAGCAAAGCAAACTTATTTTTTCTTCTTCTTGTGTTTTTTATTGACGATCGCCAAACTGAAAAAGCTAGCTGCACAGAAAATAGCTAACAGCCATGTATATGTGTATATGTTTTCGAGTAAAACTCAAAATAGGTGTAAATATCTTTTTTTTGCGTCTACACTATAACATAAATTTGAAGTGTAACATACAAAAAAGGATTTTTACACCTATTTTGAGTTTTACTCAAATACAAATACTTTTCCCCCTCAACAAATACAAATACTGGCTGCTTTGAACACATCTAGTTGCCACGTTCAAAAACATTTAGATGACAGGAAACACAAATTTAATAACAAAACTGCTAAACTCTTTCCAAAACCTATGTGAAAGAACAGAATTGAAAAAGAGATGCACTATATTTTGGCTGAGTGGTGTTGCCGTAGTGTGATGTCATCAGAAGGCGCAAGACCCTGAGCAGATCCAAAACCTACCCCACCAGAAAACTAGCATTGGCATTGCATTCTCTCAGTAGCTACGTTTACATGGGCACAAGAAATCGGATTGAACGCCCTATCGGATCAAAAATTCGTCATGTAAACATGTCAACTGGAATATTCTGATCCGATTCGGCCTGATCCGAATGAAATTTCGTTCCGATTGAGAGAAGTGGTTTTGTCCGATCGTCAATTCGATTGGCGTCCATGTACACAGCCATTCGGATCGTTGGGGTAAAATAATGCCCACTGCGCATGTGTGCAACTGCAGCATGACCTCTTTTCGCCTCTGCGCATGCTCAGGACAGATCAAATACTACGGGAGCTCAATATTACTGAACGTCTCGATGGCCGAACGGTTAAAAATGCTGAGTTATACACTCAAGTGCACCTAAAGTGCATCTAAAAATGCAGGAAATGGGAATTCACCGAAGCTAGAGAATAAGCAAATAAAATGCAAGGGAAAAGACGTGCGGACAAGATGGCGTTTGTTTACAATTTCTCTTCCAGGAAAGACAAGTCTGCGCATGCGCAAGCTATGGTGCATGCATCGCGGCGTGATCGGATCATTCCAGTTAGTGTCCATGTAAACAGAGATTTGGGATTTCCGATCAACCAAGATTTGAATCGGATTGGGGAAATTTGGCGCATGTAAACGTAGCTAATGGAATTAACTGAAGGACTATCAAAATCTGAGGAGTCACGCCTAGGTCGCATGCTTTCTGCTCAACAGGTAACATTTACCGTAATGTTTTTTTTAACTAGCGACAGTCACGGTGATATGGTGTAAAACTACCCTGAAATGTATGTACTGCCCCCTATCACCAGGAAACTACACACAGTCACTTGAATCAGAAACCAGGGTTAAAAAAATGCCTCATTAAAATGTTCTGTTTTACGGCTCATTTCAAAAACCACCGTATCACTAAATCCCTGGAAGAATTTAGACACAAAAACTATTTTTAGGGATCTGAAAACGGAGCGTTTCATCCACGTTCGAAAGTGGTTTTAAACTTTTATGAACGCAGAAGCTTAAGAACGAGAAATGGAGACTTGACTCTTGTAAATGTTTCATGAGTGACTATTCTACAGAGGATTGTGTGTGACTAGACCTGTCAATGTTAACACTTGTCAGGGATTATACATTTATAGCTATTATTTGATAGCTAATGACAGCTAAGCTAATATGAAGTCTGGAGAAGTGTTTTTTATACTAAATGTTAAATAAGAAGCTTAAAGCTGAATGAGGAGACATTGATTGAGGCGGTTTTTGGATTTCTCCACTCCGCTGCTCAGAGCCACAGAGGTGATTATGTACTGACAAAATCTTCTTCATCTAAAACGCCACAAGAGTATTTATTTTTCTGAAGCTCGAGTGTCTATTCAAGTAATCAGTGTAGACCTGAAAATACACAAAACACTTATCAGGCCTTGCGGTATAAAGACAAAAGAGTACATTTATTTTTGCCATTTTTCCTTTCAGTCTTATTGAAATGAATTTTCATAATGATTGAAAAGGTAATTTCTTTGATTGCATCACTTCAAACGCGATCATAGGTTTAGGATAAAAAGAGAACCATCTTGAAGTCCTTCTTGGGGCAAAAACACTTGCTTTGAAACGGTGCGAGAGTGATGACATCCTTCCATCAATGACGACACTCTTATTACAAATGATAAAATCTTTTCATCATCTCATTCTTTAGCTTGTCTTTTCTCTGGATCGCACATCTTCCTCTGAACTTACAGGCTTAGCAACATTTTAACCGATGGCTCCTCAGAGCACCTCAGATTCATCATCTCGCTCAAGGATACTTACACCGCAGACTTTGAGGAAGTTGAAAACTTGTTTGAAATTAAAAATGCAATGTTTAAAAGACACAGGGTGTCATATTTTTACTTGTTTACTATCAAGTTCTGTGTATACCGTTCACAAACGTTTCCTTTTTTATTACTATTTCTCACCATCGTTTACTTTAAATATTCCTCTTAGCTTGAAATTTTACATTTTTATATACATAAACGGTGGTCGACGCTCCATAGTCATGCGCCATCGTGAAATACGGTAGCTGTTTAGGGACACACAAGCTCCGTGTTTCGTATTTGAGCTTTGACATGACTGAAATGAACACCAGAGGGCAGTAGTATGCCCTGGAAGCATGAAGTCTGCCAAATCAACTAAGAAGAAGAACAGAATAGCTACACCGTTGCTGTACTCGGTTAGTTTGGATAATAAAAAATGATATCATAAGGCACGCCGAAATTGTCAGGACCTCATCATGCCCAATCGCGTACGATGAGCTCCCCGCCCGCCACTAGCTGGACACCAGCCTCCAAGAGGTTAAGTTACTCTATCACCTCAAGTCACTCATTCGTCATTTCTTCATACTAGAGCTCCCAACACGCTCCAGCCTTCCGCCGTTAGCTGGTGGCTAACTAGCGGCCGGTGTTCGTCCACTCAGTCTCCACCGCTGCTTCCTGAGATCCACGTAACTTCGTACTCCACGGCTCACACCAGCTCTCCTCTGTGTGTGAATCGCAGATAGAACTTGCTTGCTTCCTTCTGGACTGATAGGTTAATATAACAGTCATAAATAAAAATTTTTATTTAATTGCTCAATTGTAGTAGTTATATTTGTGTGGGTTAGGCTAGAGAGACGACTATACTATCAAGCTCATGCTATTTATAAAGAACGGACCTGATCGTTGGAGAGAAAGCAGCCTTTTTGATGCATGTAGGCTACCATAGCTGCAATACCAACTATGAACTGCATGGCGCTAAAGAGTCGAATGTTTTTACACACTGGGGCTTTAAATGTTCCCGACTCAGTTTAAACTGTTTTGCTCAACTCTTACTTTTACGACATTGCCTGAATTCATTATTTTGCTAAAACTAAAAAGCCAACAAGAGGTGGTTTGATTTATTTTCCAACGCTCTGTTTGTGATCTGATGAAACCATTTCTCTGAGATAATGACAGTCATTATAAAAAATGAGCTGGTGAACTAATGGATGCTGGTGAATGCATGTATTTAGTACACGCTATGTGTATTATTATTTTACTGACATTTCATAATGGCTTAAATAAAAATCAGCAGCCAACACCTACTGAACTCAAACAAACTAATTATGCTGGATAACATGCTTTCTTTTTTCCTTTCAGTCTTATTAAGAGAGCTCTATTCTCCTTGTATCACATTCAAGATAGCCTTGAGTAATATTGATTTAAGAAAACAAATAATATCAGAATAATTCCAGGAAATGAAGTCTAATTCCCAAAGGCGGGAAAGAACAGGTTGACGAGAAAGTAAACTGCAAGTTGTGCTCACCATTGTTCCTCTCCGCCTCATTGCTCACTGCCCCATTACCCAAATGATTCATTAAAACTCATTTAACTCCCCCCTCCAAAAAAATGAGGGGGTACTTTGGCACTAATGGGAAAGCAGATCCACTTGGACCAAAACGTAGGCAGTAATTGTAATTCTGGTTCAGATTGTCGCGGTGCACATTAATGGTTGTTTACTGCTCTCCTTTCATTCCTGCAGTGGTGGTCCTAGGTGGTCCAGCGTGGGCCAGTGCCACCCCGACGGCAAGCTTGGACCCCCCTGTGGCCCCCATAGTGCAGATATTAAGCATTACTGAATTTTTGTGATAATTCAGCCTAATGCAAGATGTGGAACCAAAGCCTGTGAATGAATTTATCTGAAACTGAAAAGAGATTGTCAAGTTATTCTTTGGTTCCTTACTTGAAAGGGACTTATTTTTTCCCAGGGACCTGATAGGGCTCCACTCAAGTCGATAATCACCACATGCTACGTCCTCTTTTGCATTTTCATTTATTTACCCATGCGTTATGTACAACATAAGGGAGTAATTGGCTGCAAGGTATTGGCCTCGGATGAACGCCAGGTGAAAACCGGTTGCTGCCCTGGGATTTCATTCTCATTTGAGTTACTCAGCTAGTCGGGTTGACCGCGTACAAACTGTTTCAGCTCTTATCAATCGCTTCTCTCCTGCGCCACCATGTTGTCCTTCTCTTATAGCCTCCGGGTCCTCCGGGTGCACACCGCACATTGGTTCCCACCTACGGTTCTCATTAAATTACATGAATACATAAATACACATATATACAGCCACACACTTACACCCAGGTTCAAATCCCTTATTTTTTTCTCATTTGTTTTTTTTTTTCATTCAGAGTTCAGTAGAGAAACGACTCAACAGAGATATTTTCATGTTGTCACTGAGATGAATAACTCAGATTATGCATTTTTGCAAAATAGTTATATTTTTAAATTAATTGAAAAGCGTTTGTATCTAATGTAGCTGAATCGATATTTTATTGTTGTAATTACTCACAAAAATGTGAAATACTTAAAGGCATGTTTCTAGTGGGTTTTTTTTTCACAAATGTGCCTCTCTAGCAGGGCAGCTGGCCCAAGAGCTCCCTTCCGAACCTTTTTTCCTTCAGGATGCCCTTGCTTATGTCCAAGACAAGCCAGGACCCCCAACCCCTACCACTCACCACGCATTCAAAGTGATGAATTACAATCTTTATACTGACATACAGAGTTATAACCCTTAGACAGAGTTTTGATTATAGTATTGGGTGTTATTGGGATGTTGAGGATGATTTTCCTCTCCACTGTCGCTACATGCTTGCTTAGTTGGGTCAGCAGTAGCTCAGTAGGTAGAGCGGGTTGTCCAGTAATCAGAAAGTTGTAGGTTCGATCCCGGCTGCCGCCAGAAAATGCTGCTGTTGTGTCCTTGAGCAAGACACTTAACCCACCTTGACTGCTGGTGGTGGTCGGAGGGACCGGTAGCACCTGCGTTTGGCAGTCTCGCTTCTGTCAGTGCGTCCCAGGGCAGCTGTAGCTACATTGTAGCCCATCACCACCAGCGTGTGAATGTGTGGATGACTGATTATGTTGTGAAGCGCCTCAGGGGGTTGTAGAACCCTAAGAAGGCGCTATACAAATACAGGCCATTTACCATTTAGTATGAGGGATTGGTGTAAAGTCACTGACACGAGTCAGTGACTTGATGGAATCTAGTGGGTAGGTTCAATTGGAAAATTTTTAAAGTGCCTTGAGATGACTCTTGTTGTGAATTGGCGCTAAATAAATAAACCGAATTTAATTTAAATGAATTGCATTGAATTGGTAACCCAACAAATTCAGCACAGATAAAAGTGAGGGGAACCCCGGTGTTGCAGACCCCAGGTTGCCCCTGGTCTAGAACCTCCCCTGCATCCTTGTAAAAAAAGTTCTTAAACTGGAAATCCTAAAATATGTTGCAGGTTAGCGAGTACTGACCTGTGGCCCTCCTGCCAAGAGCACCTGGCATATACACGCTTGTAATCATGCATATCAGTGCCCGCATTATGTTTATTCACACGTTCACACAAAGACCCACTAAAGCGTGCAATCTCAGGGTGGCTGATGGCCTAAATATACAACCTGTTGATAGCAGGAGGACTTCTTGATATAGGTTACAGTTCTAAAGGCTTATTTCACTAAAAAATGTACTCAAACAGGGATTTTTCAGCACTCGGTTTGCACAACTTGGAGGCGATCCAGCCCTAAAACTCAAGACCTAGATCATAAAAGTTTGAAAGAATCTCAACTCGGACGGGAACATTCTCATGCTGTCATTTTGACAGTGGATGATTTCATGTTATTTAGCAGAGTGCACAGTTATTTCAGGATTTGTGGCAGTAACACGGATTGGACACAGTGCCGTGCACACATCTAGGTGGTGAGAACAGCACCTGCTCTTCTCTTTGACACAGAAACCTCTGCTTCCAGTTTGCAGTCAGTTGAGCATAATCTCCAGGATGAAGTCATGCACAGCTGTGTTAAATGAAAGCGTTTTATTTCTTTAGCACATCAAGTGAAGCCCTCTTGCCCGACTAAACCGGGCTTTGAACCAGAAAAAGGTGGTCTACAAACTTCTGAAGGAAAAGGACACTGTGAAACGCAGACAAGACATGAGCGGAACCATTAAAAAAGAAGCAAATTTGAGAGGAAAAAAGGGTCCTCGTTCTCTCTACATAGTCAAACACCTTTTCATAATCTGCTTGATAAAGCGATTATTCTAGCTGTGACTCTGTGGTGCACTGGGAACAAGAAAAGAGGTTTTATTTTCAGTGAGGTGAAAATGGGAGTGTTGATGACGATGTAATGGGACAACCTGGCTGACTACTTATCCAGGAAGTGTTACAATATATTTTAGACAGAATTATCTTACTCCACACACGGCTAGTCTACATAGCCATGGATTAAAGCTGGGGTCTGTAGCATCACCTCATCAATGAGAGGAGGATGAGGTGTTGAAATTTGAACGGCTCCCCCTCCCCTTCTGAAGGGAGCTGAAAGCCACGCCCCATACTGCATTCACGCACACAAATAGCCTTGTAGCCCTAATGAACATGTAATGTTTTTGACATGTTCCTGCTCAGACACACCTGATTCTAACTGCTGAATTATCTCCTCAGCTTTAATCAGGTTCTGCAGGAGTGCTAATCACTCGTTTTAATCAAATCTGCTAGGGATGTTAGAAAATATCGATATGGCAATATATCGTGATAGTTCTTCCTGCAATATATCGATATTCAAAAGCTGTGTATCGAATTTTTGGAAGAATTACATGCAAACATTTCTTTTCTTTTTGTCTTTAGTTGGCAGCAGAGACTGCCTTTTTTGTTTATTCTGATAATGCAGATGTTAATTACTCCTTTTGTTTTTTACTTAAAGAGCAATGGGTTTTGTTTCCACCATTGCAATGTAAATCCCTCTATTATGGTTCAGATACCTCATGTTAAACATGTTTTTACCTACAATAAATTCAGTCTAAAAAATTGCTAATGCCGTCTGGCTGAATGTATCACAATATATCGTGATATATCGTATCGTCTCCCCTGTATCGTGATACGTATCGCCAGAATTTTACCAACACACATCCCTAAAATCTGCAGTGGGAAACATCTAAAACCTGCAGGAATCCGGCACTCGCGATGCTAACACACTCCTGCTAACGCCACAACATGCGAAAACAATAGTCGGCAGTAGCGTTAAGTTTGAACGCTACGCTAATCACTTAGCGTCACTTAGGCAGCTTGAAGTTTACAGACTGACATTAATTCAATGCAGGTTGAGCTAGCATTCAAGCTAGGTTGGTGTGCTAAGCTGACTGAGACATTACCCCACACACAGTGCATGCTGGGAACTGGGCCGCATTCTCGTTGATTGACAGCTCACGTAAATTATTTGTCTTGCTGTAGAGGCCAGGGGAGGGGCTTAGGGGAAATATAAATGAACGAAAGGTCTAGAAGTGGATTCTTTTGCATCCTTTATTGTTTATTTTTTGTGAACTCCCCTCCTTCCATCTCTTTCCCCCCTTTCTCTTTCATTTCCGTGTCCGTTGAAACTTTAACCAACCGAAAACATTTCTAATAAAGTTCTGATATCAGGCGGGGTGTTATAGCTGATCCACCTGAGAATAAAACTGTAAGGCTTGTTTTCGGCACTCAGACATCAATTCTGTTTGCTGTACTGCCAAACAGGACATGGGGGAAAAAAAAACAAATAAATGATCAACATTACCTACTTTATATAACAGAATAGGGTCCAATTTAAGCATTTTTAAAGTTACTTAATTTTTAATCTATGTACGCCAGCTTCAATAAGTGTTATTTCTTGGTGCCGGCTTATGATTCATCATGCATCTGAAGCCCTTTGGGTCAATATGGCACGAAACTAGAGAGATGGTTAATTTGCTAAAAAAAAAAAAGAAAAAAGCTTTTGAATCCACAACTACAGGCACACCTATAACACATTTTGACAATCAAGTCGATAATCAAGTCGATAACTGTAGCTGCAAGATACATTATCGGGTCCACTAAAACAGAGTTTTTAAAAGCTTTTGCTTTCAGGCTACAGAATAATAGATGACAAAAAGATAATGAAAGAACAATGAGATAAATAGAGAAGAGTGCAGAAAGTATGTGAAAATCAGAAAATCAGTCAGTCTTCTTGCACAAGAACTCAACGTTAGTCATTATGAGTTGGATAAAAGATGTCATTTCTGAAATGTGCTGCAATCAGATCATTCAAAATATGAGTTCTGATCAAGAAGGGCGATTTTATAACGGTGGGGTTATTAATTTCATGTCATTTGTAATTTGAACCTTTATTTATTTATTTTACTGATTCTATTTTAATCTACTTTTATCCTATTTCATCCTATCTTTATTCCATTTTTCACTATATGCACTTTGATCTGTAATACACCATTTCGTTCTTTCATGTCTCCTTCAAGAATAAAAGCGAGGTATTCTTGTATTTATGATGACAAAATAAATGTTGTTTTGCAATTTCAGTCTGAGACACCATTAAGAAAAGTTTACCAGTTGCGGTTTTGCAGAAAGTTCAATCCAAACTCAAAACCCACCACCTGCAAGAAACGTCACTACAGATGGGAAACTCTGAAAACAGCATCGATGATCAGAGAAATGTTCAGCAAATGAAGATTTTTCTCCTTTATGTTTAAAAAATGAATCTGATTTCATTTAGAAAAACACAGCTCTCCTTTCTCCTTCCATAAACAATAATCTCAGTACTTATTATATCCAGCTGTTTGCTCTTTGAGTAAGTAGAAGCATAAACTTAGTGACAGAGTAATTTAACGGTGGCAGTATTTTATCTCAGTTTATTTCAGCTGTCAACTCCCAGCTACTGATTTGTAACTCAGCCGCAGCAAAAAAAAAAAAAAAAGAGGAAGGGGGGGTTATCAATGTAACTGTCAGTCTGCCTTTAGGACAAATTTATTTTCCCGTATTAAGAGAACTGCTGCAGCAGCTCCACATCTTTCTGTAAATGCCACATTTATTTATTTACATGTATTTATGCACGTGCAGCTCACTAATACTCACAATCAAAGGTAAAAGGCAGCAGCTGCACCCGATTAGTAAATTACAAACTGGCAACTTTTTCTTGACTCCTGCTCCGCCTCAAAAGAGATTAAAAAAAGAGCAAGACCTTCGCTTTGTGGGCGATTTAACTAAGTTGCTTGTCAGCAGAAGCAGAATCTCTTAAAGTTGGATATTAAATCTGGAAATTTCCTGATGACTGCATGACCTGTTTGTACGCACACAGGCGCAGATAACCACCCACACGCGGGTTTTAATACTGAATAGTGATATAAATTAGATGGACTGCATGAATATGCTGGCTGCACCTTCCTGCGGTCTGCACACAGTCAACTAGGCTGGTGCAAAATGTGCACTCAGCAATCCTTAAAGTGATTTCTGGTGCTTTCAAATTTTCTCACCAACTTCCACCGTTTGTTAAAAAAAAATCAATCACAAGAGAGCAGAGGGATAAAGAGTATAAGCTGGGGAAACTTGACTTGAAAAGATAATGACTGACAATTGTTTTCAGCACAGAAGATAAGAAAATTAAAAGGCAGGGTGGAGTGCTGGAGCTACGGATGGTTAAAATGAAATGATATTTATAGATTTGGATCAGGAACATGATATGGTGCATCAAATAAAATTCAAAAGTCACATTCCAGCGGCATACAGAGTTGAGGATGAGCGATTTGGAATTCTGCGTGCAAATGCCGAACACTTGAAATCTCCTGGAAAGCATCAGGGTTTGTTTGTGAATCATTTCTGCAGCCGCTTCCCGCCTCCTCAACCACGGGGAGACTGAAGCATGTCTTCACTGAGGACACACTTGACTTCAAAAGTGTCCCGCATCATGGAAGTGGTTTTCCATCTCTACCCTGCAACTACTCGTTCACCATGAGCAGTGGCTCTAAACTCGCACAGTCCAATGCACAAATGATAGATTTTCTCATTGCCCTGAAAAAGCTCCATTTTTAAGTAACAGCAACACTAAACAGCTTGTTGAAATGTTTGATTTTTCCACTCAGATGTGTGTGGGATTGGAGCGTCACATACCTAGGCCTCTACATCTTATCTACCTGAAAGTGAAATGTATAGAACGCTTTTGCATGTATTTATTTGTTTTACAACCTTTATTTTGAAATGTCTGAGAACATGTTCTGTCACATGGTTAGAGACCACTCACAACTGACTCAGTGGTATGAATACATTTTCAAACATGACCTGGCTGAGATGACTCGGCAAGAAAAAAATAAATAAAAATGACATTTGAGCATATAAAAAAAACTGATCACATATAAGAGCAAATAAAAACAGCCAGGCATTAGAACATTCTGAATCAGTCTCTGGGAAATGTTTGCAAGAACCCACATGCAGACAGGAATATAACAAATTTAAGCAAAAAGGAATGAATATATATATATGAAAGTATATAAACAAGAGTCAGCTGGTCAAGGAGCAGCAGTCAACTATATCCTAATGAAGTTAAAGTCACAAGTATTCATCACACACTGGTGAAATTACATCTCCGCACTTGACCCATCCTCATGGTGGGGAGCGGTGAGCTGCAGCTGTGGCCGTGCTCGGGAACTATTTGGTGGTTTAACCCCCCAATCCAACCCCTTAATGCTGAGTGTCAAGCGAGGAGGCATTGGGTCCCACTTTTTCCAAGTCTTTGGTATGACCCGACCGGGAATCGAACCCCGATCTCCCAGTCACGGGGCGGACACTCTACCACTAGGCCACCGGAGCTGGAAGTTTAGATTTAAAGGTTTTACTTAAGTGTCAAGATTGCAAGTTTAAAGGGGCATGAAGTAAGAATGACATCCTGTGGTCAAATGTGGGTACTGCAGTCCACATATCAAAACAAATGAGTACAATCTGAGCAACTGTTGCCAGTAAGTTGATGAAGTAGATAAATACATTTCACTGTAATATCAAGTTGTTGGTAATTGAAAAAGTAGCTTGAGATTTGTTTAGAGCTGACTATTTTTAGCTCAATGTTACCCCTACTTCACACTGGAAGCATCAGCGTCGCGGAACGGCAGCAGAATGGTTTACTTGCACATTTTGCTGCGTGCCAGTGCACACCGGGTGAATCTCAGTCACAAAGCGGTTTCTTCACTGTGCCCCTCACTGGACTTCCGAGATTACAAAATCCCTCGAGACTTCCGCCATCCTTCTTGCTGGACTCATGAGATCACAACATCCTCGAGACTTCAAATGTCACGGTTTGTTTATGCCATCTGCCATTAAACCAAAAAGAAGGAACTTACATTTGATATTGCTGTTTGATGTCATATATAATGTTGTTCCTCTCCACTGCCAGGATTAAACCCATGTAAAACACACCGTTGCACTTCTCGATGCAGGCAGTAAATAAGCCATGATGTCACACGTATAGACGTAATCTACAAAAATAGAACCCGATCCTATCTTTAGCGGCACGACACGGTGTGTCGCTTCTTGCTGGTTTGAATCCCCCCCACAGTCTATAATGGATTCTATTTGAAGCAGCTGTCGTTCCGCACCGCTGATGCTTCCAGTGTGAAGTAGCAGTTAGCCTCTAGTCTACTTCACCCAATATTAAAGTAAAACAAAAAGGATGCCATGGCTTCTTAGGGGTACAAAAATAACTTCTGAGTCGCTCCTGTTTACTGGTTAACATAATGTCAAGAAATCTGGAGCTTTTTGCCAACCGGTGTCGAATTACAAATGCCGGTGAAGCAGTGTTGGCAACCCCACAGGCTCAAATTTGATTGGCTGTGGATCCAGGAAGTATGGATGTGGGACAGGTGGGTAAGGGTTGAGAAGAAAATTTCTTTCAATAAAACCTTCCTTCCAACATGATTGAGACATTAGACTGTTTTTTGATTATTTCATTGTAAAATTCTAACATAATGAACCTTTATGGGTGTTTTGTAAAGTATTCCAATCCAAAGATACAAGAGGTATTGGGGATGATGAACTTACTCACTAGATATACTCACTTTTGTAACTTTTGCTGCCTCTTGGCCAGGACTCCCTTGAAAATGAGGTTTTTAATCTCAATGGAACCTTCCTGGTTGAATAAAAAATAAATAAAAATAAATAATAAAACTAGACCTAGTGTGACATTTATTATGAGCGAAGCGAAGAAGTGTTTTAGCATTTGGTGTTAATTCTCATAATCAGAAACTAGAAAATATGCTCAGGCATGTTTTTGTTGACGTATTCATACCACTGAGTCAGTTGTGAGTGGTTCCTAACCACGTGACAGAATTCACAATCAAAGACAGGATTGAGAGGACAACTAGTCATCAAACAGACCTCTCTAGTTACGCATTTGTGTTATCAAAAGCACGACTTAGGCTTTCATATTTCAAATTGGACATTCAGACATCAAAGACTGATTTTAAATTAAGACTTTAAGAAATAAACTTTTTATAGTCATTTGCAACAGCACTACTGTATGTTGAATTTACTTAACCAAGCTGTGTCAACTGGTTCTACTAAACTTAGTATATTAAATGTAAAGAGAAATATACATTTACTTTGACAATACCAATGTCTACTAATGTAAATTCCTCTTTACATTTAAGAAACCAGGTTTAGTGGAACCAGTTGGCATAACTTGGTAAAATAAATTCATTATTTCATTTAGAGTGCAGAAGAAATGTTTAGGTTGATGCAGTAATTTTCTCCATCAATAAGGAAAGAACTCTTCCTCCAACTGGTTATTTTTAGAAATGCAAAACATTTCTTATTTTAGACCATTTTTAATCTTTTATCTTGCTGAAACATGTCTTTGATCTCACTCTTTCCCAGATAAATGAGATCCCAATCTTCTCAAAGCCTAATTTTCACGAGCTGGAATCTGCGAAGCTTTAAACCCAAAAACTGAAAACATAGCAGTAAACAATGGCTGAGCTGTAGCCTCCAGGTTTCGGTGGGTGCACAGATGATAACAAGGACACGTTGAGGTTGTGGGAGCTTTGAGTGACAGGTCTCTGTTCCCATTAGGAAAAAAAAATCTAAAACATCTTTTATTAATTCAGTCAAACCCTCTGTTTGACTGACTGATTCTCTGACTAACTGGGGCAGCTACAACATATGATTGCTGTTGCTGCAATCACATCAAAAAGAGATCATCGGAAAACTCCTGAGAGCAGCAATCACAGATAGAAATATTTGGTTCTGTCTTTTTCGCAACTGCTTCATCATTTTCTTTAGGTTTCTAACATTCATAAAACATTCTTACAAATAAATGTTTAAAATAATTGTGTCATAATCTGATCAGTGTTTTTATAAGAGATAATAAGCCCAACATCACTTTCAACCCTTGCTATCAAATGGATCTTTCATAATTGCTGGGATAAACTCTAATTACAATGTGTTTAAGACTTAAAGGCATAATATGCAACTTTTTCATATTTTTAAATCATTTTCTTGAGCCAGTATGTCAGCACCTCCAAATCCGAGGCCATGGTTCTCAACCGGAAAAGGGTGGCATGCCAACTCCGGGTCGGGAGAGAGGTCCTGCCTCAAGTGGAGGAGTTTAAGTATCGTGGGGTCTTGTTCACGAGTGAGGGAAAGATGGTTCGGGAGATCGATAGGTGGATTGGTGCTGCGTCTGCAGTGATGCGGACGCTGTACCGGTCTGTCATGTTGAAGAGAGAGCTGAGCCAGAAGGCAAGGCTCTCCATTTACCGGTTGATCTATGTCCCAACCCTCACCTATGGTCATGAGCTTTGGGTAATGACCGAAAAAACAAGATAGCGGATACAAGAAGCCGAAATAAGTTTCTTCCGGAAGGTGGCCGGGCTAAGCCGTGGAGATAGGGTAAGGAGCTCGGACATTCGGGAGGGACTCGGAGTAGAACCGCTGCTCCTCCGCATCAAGAGGAGCCAGCTGAGGTGGTTCGGGCATCTGATCAGGATGCCGCTGCATGTCCTGCCGGCAGAAGACCACCGGGTCAACCAAGGACAAGTTGGAGCAAGTACATCTCCATTTTGGCCCGGGAACACCTTGGGGTCCTGCAGGAGAAGCTGGTGGAGGTGGCTGGGGAGAGGGCTGTCTTGGATGCCCTACTTGAGATGCTAACCCCACGACCTGGTCCCGGATAAACAGAGGAAAACGAACGACCGAACAGCATGTGCTAAAATGACCCTCTACAAAAAAACTCCAGGCTAGGAGATAAGAAGCCTGCGGACGTGTCTATTTCAGCTCCCTACTCTTTGTGCCTTAATTCCTCTAAAAACCTGTTTTTCTGTGACTGATTGCTGGATTCTGTGGATTTTGTTGGACCTTCATGAGTTCTATGTTTCTGGAGATTTTTTTTGGATTTCTTGGACTTTTAGTTGGACTACAAATCTTTCGGATCCGACAGAGGCGGCTCGGCTACAGCGTAAGCTTTCTGCAACCTTGAAGCTATTTTGAATGTCTGTCCTCTCCCCGCTTCTGCCCCACAATGATCCGTTTATGCTTTTTAAAGCAAATAAAAAGATTGAGAACCTTAAAGAGGATATACAGCGACTCTCTGCTGAACTACAGAAGAAAGAAATGCTGCTGGATAGATTTAGAAAACGTATCCCTAAAATTACCAGTCACATTGTCAGTAGATTTGAAAAAGAGACACCAATGAAGAACCCTCTGCTCCAAGACACCATTGCTTGGGACCCTGCTGTATCACGACTACCAACTTCCAGCTCTACCCCAGACCCATCTTCATCTTGGTCTGAGGTCGTGGTACGTGGCCGTAGGAGATCCCCTGTTGCTGGTCCCATCCCTCCACCTGACCTTAGTCTATCAAACCGCTTCACTCCTCTTGCTGATGATCAGGCAGCTGATCTCTCCAAGTCCCTTCCTTCCACTCAACCACCTGAGGATCAAGCAGCTGATCTCTCTAAGCTCCTACCTTCTACTCAACCACCTGAGGATCAAGCAGCTGATCTCACCAACCTCCTTCCTTCTACCCAACTACCAAATGCCATCGAGCAGGAGCCTGTGGTTCGTAAGAAGCAGCCTACAAAGTCTAATCCCCCCAGGACCTCAACGTCCACTGCCCGACGCAAAATACTGAAGGATGCTGTGCGTCGACACTCTGCTGGACCAACTACCCTGGCTCAGGATGTGAGCCCCTCCACTACGAACCCTCCACCTCCTACCCTCCAGTCCTCTGGCTCCACAGGAACACAAACCCAGAATCCTCCACTACTCCAAAGGAACCCTAACCCAGAATCATCTGCACCTCGTCCACTGTTTTCACCTACCACTTTGCTGGTAGGTGACTCAATAATCAGGAATGTCCGCTTCTTCAATGTCATGACGAGATGTTTTCCATCAGCCACCGTCCCTGCTATGCTGGATATACTTCCTGGTCTGCTGAGCTCCATCCCAGCTTCAGTTAAAAGAGTGATCATTCACGTGGGATCAAATGATGTTACACGTCGTGAGTCTGTCATCACACAGCAGCATTTTAACCATCTCTTTGACATCCTGAGGAGAAGTGGAATGTCTGTTTTCATCTCTGGCCCAATTCCCACAGTTTCTCGTGGATGTGGAAGTTTCAGCCGCCTGCTCTCTCTCCATTCCTGGCTCCAGTCTGCTTGCAGGTCCTTCAGTTTTGGTTTCATTGATAACTTCAACCTGTTTTGGGAGCGGTTTTCTTTTTTCAGGCGAGATGGTGTACGCCCTAACCGACATGGCTCGAGCATGCTAACCGCTAACATCAGGTATGCTGTGCAGTCCCATAGATATACATCTATGGTGGATTCCTTTTCACAGACATGACGGTCCATATCCCAGCCATCTACACCTTCTCCGGCCATCGCTTGCACCACCACTCCAAACAACATTGCCCTCTATAGTCCTCCCCCAATGCAACCATCATCTGTATGCCTTCCAAGGGTCACTGTCCCCACAATTTTATCTTCTGCTGACAGACCTGAAAGTTTTCCTATTCCAGTTCATTTATCATCCTGCAAGGATATAAACTGTTTTTATGGCCGGAGAACCCAGAAACGCACTAGATGCTTACGACCCATCCCTCTCCAACAGGTTAAGAAGACAAATGATCTCCAAGATTCAGTTCAGTGTGCTCTTTTAAATGCCCGTTCCATTTCAAACAAATCCTTTATTTTAAATGAGCTGTTCATCAAAGAGGGCTTAGAATATTTATTTCTCACGGAGACGTGGCAGGAAGATGGAAATTTTGTGCATTTCAATGAACTCTGTCCACCAGATTGCTCTGTGTTTACCACACCACGCCCGTCACGTCGTGGTGGAGGTCTTGCTGTGATCTTTAAGGACAAACATGTCTGTAATTTGATGAAAAGTGGCCCTTTTACTACTTTTGAATGTCAGGTCATCAAAGTTGGATTACAAAATGTTTTTCACTGTATTTTAATTTATCGACCTCCCGGTCCAGCTGGCCCCTTTCTCTCTGAATTTGCTGAATTCTTATCATCAACGCTCAAACTAGAAAAGGTTTTAATTCTTGGTGACTTTAATTTACACATTGATGACGCTGCTTGTAGCACAGCAGTAGAGTTCATATCTATTACAGAGTCTTTTAACTTTGAACAGCACGTTTCAGGCCCCACACATAAAATGGGTCATACTCTGGATCTGGTGTTTTCTCTAGGACTAAACATCAACCATTTACATGTTGAAGAG